>CAUYSK010122482.1:0-13712 GCA_963575035.1 Avahi laniger
CTAAAAATATATAGAAAAAAAGAATTAGCCGGGCATGGTGGCGCATGCCTGTAGTCCCAGCTACTTGGGAGGCTGAGGCAGGAGGATCGCTTGAGCCCAGGAGTTTGAGGTTGCTGTGAGCTAGGCTGACACCACGGCACTTACCGCAGGCAAGCGAGTGAGACTCTGTCTCAAAAAAAAAGGTCTCACTTCAGAACCTGGCTCCGATACTTTGAACATGCACTCGGCACACCTGTGCTTTAGAAGCAGGGTCGTGTGTGTGTTTGTTTCCTGGCGAACCAATTGACAGAGTCACCCAGTGGTGGCACGAATTTGCAGCCCATTAAACCAGCCGCATGAAACGTTATGGGACCAAACCCCTCCTGGAAGAGTCTGGTGGGGAAGAGAGGGGAAGCCACAGCCCACCCGGACACACGCCAGCGACACACAGCACACAGGAAAGTGCTGATGAAGAAAGAGCGTCAGAGGGCTGCGTTAGAGCAACCCTGTAAGTGTTAATCTGGCATCACCGTCCCTGATGACATCCCATTCACCGCCAGCGGTCTGCAGACGCTCACCTGAGCTCTCGCTGGTACGTATTCCGCAGCGCAATGCGCCGGGAGACTGCAGCTCCTAGGAACCACCAAGCACTTCTACTCTTTCCCGGCTGTGCATGTTACCTGGAAACACGGGGCCTTAACAAGCCTTTCAGATGTGAAATCGTGTAGGAGAAACACCGCGCTCATCCCGGCTTTCCCAGAAACTCATGATGATGAGGAAGGCCTCTGCCCCCGATTAATACACGTTTATAGACACATGCAGAGGGCCTGCCTCCCTGCGGCACGACACGGGAGGCGGGCCCAGTCCTGACGGGGCTGCCCTGACTCAGTATCAAAGCCCGTCACCCGAGAGTAGGCTTGCCTGCCCATCATGTTGGGAAACTGAGGCAAACACAGGCCTCAACTGCGAGCACAGGCTGAGTGTGCGACGGTCACTTGCTGGTTCATGGACGTCTGGGAGTGTCACCCAGATGCTGTCTCACCCGCGGGGGCACAACGGTGAGGAATACTGAGTATCTGAAGGGTGGGTCCCTCTGACTCTCTGGGCCTGGAACATCTTATTGACACAGTTAGGAAATGCATCCCGCAGGGCCCTCCCGGAAAAAGAAAACCGCCAAGAGATCTGTGTCTGCATTCATATCCACGCCCATACCCAGGTCTCCGTCCACACGCATAGAGATTATCTGCGTCTTTATTACGTGTTACAGATCCAGAGACACATATGTCTCTACCTCACATACCCTGTGACTGATGTGTTGGTGTGGACGGATCTCTGTGTCTATGCCCGAGTCTGTACTTAAGCTATGCATCTGTACCCATCCCTATTCAGATACCCGTGCCCTTTTCCATATTCCGATACCTTTATATCTGTACCTCACACATGCTGTGGTTTGCATGTGCCCCCCAGAAAGCGCATGTTAGAAACGTAATCCCCAGCGCACCCGTGTTATCAGGTGGGGCCTTTGAGAGGCGATTATGCCACGAGGGATCCACCCTCGTGAATGGATTCGTGCCGATTGGAAAGGGCTTGAGGCTGTGAGTTTGATCTCTCTCATGTGTCCTCTTTCGTCCCTCCGCCTCCCACCATGGGCCGATGCAATGTGTGGCCCTCGCCAGACGTGGCTTCTTGCTCTTGTACCTCCCAGCGTCAGGATCACCAGCCAAATACATTTCTGTTCATTATAAATCACCCAGTGCCGGGTATTATGTTATAGCAGCATCGAACGGAGTAAGGCCAGGTGGGCACAGTGGCTCACGCCTGCAATCTCAGCACTCTGAGAGGCCAAGGTGGGAGGACCACTTGAAGCCAGGAGTTCAAGGCCAACCTGGGCAATGCAGGAGACCCCATCTCTACAAAAAATAAAAAAAAATTAGCCAGATGTGGTGGTGCGTGCCTGTAATCCCAGCTATTTAGGAGGCTGAGGCAGGAGAATTGCTTGAGCCCAGGAGCTTGAGACCTGCCTGGGCAACACAGTGAGGCCCCCATCTAAGAAAAAAGGACTAAGGCTATATATATATGTATATATATACAGAGAGAGAGAGAGAGAGAAAGAGAAAAGAGATCTCTTGTCTCTCTGAATAAACAGGAATAGAAAGATATCTGTCTCTGTAACTATATATATCCGTGTAGATATATCTATCTACATGGAGACAGCTATAGATAGATCTCTTATCTGTTACTGCATATAGATACAGAGAGATGGATGTGGATATAGTGACATGTGGATACAGAGACACAGACACACAGCCATGCATCCATTAAGGGACTGGTTGCCAGGAGTTGGCTCCCACGACCGAGGGGCTGCCTGGTTGGAGACGGGCGTGGTGGCTGGAGCTGCTGTCTCAGTTCACACAGAGTCTCTGCTTCGTTAGGGAAACCTCGGTTTTGCTTCTAAGGCCTTTCAGCGGATTGGGTCAGGCCCACCCAGACTATCAAGACTGGTCCCCGTCACCTGATTGTTGATGTCAATTACATCCGCCGAATAAGTGTCACTGAAGCACTGAGGTTCGCGCCTGGTTGAGCTCCTGGCTGCTGCGTCTTAGCCAAACGATCGTATCAAACGGATCATCACTGGCAGGGAATTTAAGACTCCTTATCGGGTTTGAGAGGGTGGTAGGTATGTTGAGAAGTTAAATATGGGAAAATAATTTGTGGGGAGGGGTTTCCATCAACTCTTCAAGTTGTCGGGTGTACCGTGGTTGTGTCACTAAACTGACACCTCTCCTCATCCGTGCGACGTGAGCACGTGCTAGCTCTGGTGTGCACGCGTGCTGGGCTCCACTCTGCACAGCCGCGTGATGCAGGCTCACTCTGCACTAGTATCGATCACGGGGGGGACTCGAAACACCTCTGCCACTACACCACGGGCCGGGCCAGTTCCCGTCACTTGCACACGCCCAGTGAGGCAGAGCACTCACATGCGGCAAGACACGTGGAGCAGGTGTCTTACTGATAGGTGGCGCAGGACAACAGACGCCCAGGATTCATGGCGAGCCGGCCCCCAAGGCTCAGGTAAGCTGCCCGGGGTGGATGGAGCCTTGTCTGTCCTACCTGCACCAAGCCGAGGGACCTGGACGGCCGCCCACCCCAGGTTCTGTACCCTCCGTGCTCCGTGACTTGCTGGGTTAAGCGCTACAGGACATCGCATCGCAGGAGGGACAAAGCCAGAGCCCGGGCCCTTCCAGCCACTCCTCCTCATCTCAGGACGCTGCATTCCCAGAATATCCTGCAGTTATTCTTGAGAATGACAAGTGAGAAAGGGACAAGGGCTGGGTTGGTCCAAGGCCCCCTGGAGAACTGTCCCGCTGACTGTCTCACCGAACTGCCGCACGACTCTAGACCCCAGTTTCATCCCGGCTTTACTGACGAGGAGACGCACGCGCAGCCGGGCCTCCAGGCTCCTGCGGCAAGCTCATGGCGGAGCTAGGATTCGAGCCCAGGAACCTGGAACTGGAGATTTGGTCACTTTTTTACAAGACTTCCCAGCGGTCTTTGTATTTTGAACCAATCCTGATATTCTTTCGAGGCAGGTAAGAGTCAGCTTCGATGATGCCAGTGACCCCCTGTGAAGTTTTGAGCGAGTCGTTTTGCCTCCTGAACCTCAGTTTTACCACATGTAAAATGGGGGTGCAGTGCCCATTTCAGGCAGCCCCTGATTTGCTAGCTTGCGGAAAAGTTTAGACTGCGTAGAGGTGTGGCTCTGTTTCTGAAAACTGTAAGTGCTGAGTGTGTGGGAAGAATTCTTTCCCCCGGTCTCTCATGTGCACGATTTTGCTGGCTGTTACATCCGTGTTCAGCTCTGCTTAGTGAACTGCAGGACTAGCAGGACTAGCTCCATGGCACATGAGGTGCAATTTAAAACGTGGTCTCTCTAAAATGCCTTTAGTTTCATCCCTTTTCCCACAGAGATTGGGGAGAAATCCACCATCGTCCTCTCTTTTCTGCTTGCTCTTTCTGGCTCTCCCACGGCTCCCAGACAGGCTGCTCCGGGGGTCCCTGGGGCAGAGCCTGGTCTCCGTCCCAGGCAGACAGGGGCCTCTGTCACTGCCTGTCCGAGCTCCAAGCCCCACGGCTAGGAATCTCCTCTGCCCAGGCTCAGCCACCGGGCGACCTGAGGAGGCTCCAGGGCCGATGCGCAGAGCCCGACCTTCCACAGACACCTGTCGAGGGGGCCTGTCCCTGGCGCGGCCCCACCCAGGGTTTAGGCCACCTTCCTCTGTCCTAGTCACAGACTCTGGAGCCTTCCCTTACAGGCAGTGCCCCCCTGACGGGCTCCACCTGCAAAGCAGCAGCGGTGGCCTCGCACTGCCCTCCTCGGAGGACTGTCGCGCTGGGAGCAGAGTCTGGGTCTGGGGAAAGAAGAGGCTGCTGTCTCCTTGGGGAGAAGGTCGAAAGAGCTGCTTCCTCCTCCTCCTCCTCTTCCTCCTTTCCTCCTCCTCCTTTTCCGGTTTTCTTGTGTAGTCACAGCTGTGACTACAAAACACCTATTATTTATTGACTTAGGTCAGCAGCTCACCTGTCGTGTCTGTTTTCATAAACAAACAGGCGGAGGTTGGGGAGCAGGGGGTTTCAGCGGTCACAGGTGCTGAGGGTGCCGGGTCCCCGACAGGCCTCTCTCACTCACCGGGTTTGGGTGGAACCTGCTGGAAGTGAGGAGGAAGCCGGTTGCCATGGAAACTCCAGCTGGGGGCCATATGCAAATACCTGTCTCCCGTGAAACCTGCCTGGCAGTGACGCTGAGTGGAAAATACAGAACACGGTAAAATGGGTTTTTAACTTATGCAGGGACTGAGAGCTGGGCCTGCTAATTAATCATGCACACGCGCTCAGAGAGGCGGCCTGGTGCACGTGTCTGCAGGTAATGGCCTTTTGACAAATTCTCTGCAGCTCTTAATTTTTTAGACAGAATTTGTTTTTGGTAAACAGGATGAGAAAAGGAGAGCCGGTTCCTTTGCAGCTGCCCTGGACACCCAGTAGCGGCGCTGTCACTGCCCGAGTTCCCTTCTCCTCATTAGCGTGACATGAGCACAGCCGCAGGAGCCTGGTGTGGAGGCCACCAGTGCTGCCGCAGGTTTGAGCACACTCCCTCCGGCGCCTCTGATAAAGGGAGAGCGTGGGAGGAACTCCCCAAAATTAGCAGAAGCCATAAGCCGCTTTCCCAATGTCCGCCTGAGGTCTGAGGCCACTCGCGGGAGCCTGGGAGCGGGTCCTCATTCCAGCCCCAGAAGGAGGCTCCAGAGCGAGGCGTGGAGCGTGGGCTCCCGGGGCCTGGCCAGGCCCGAGCCCTCCGAGGCTTCTGAGGGGGCAGAGCAGAAACTCCCAGGCGGAGCTCTCCTGCGAACGACCGCAGTTTATCCCCGTCGGAGGAGGAGACGGGAGAAGGGGAGTGGAAGTGTTGGAGGAGAGGATGGAAATCAGGCAGCACCATGGCGCGAGTGGGGAGCATCGGGGGCCCCCGTGCCACTTCCCACCAGGCTGTCCCCCTGCCTGCGCCTAGGACTCGGGCGGGCCCTGGGAGGAAACGGCTCAGAGCCACAGAGGACAATGGTGCCGAGATGGTGCGACCACGGCCACTCCCCAGGTCTGGGACGTAAGGGGAGTCAGACGAGAGTGGGGGAGTTGGAGGAGGACCCCCCACAGTGGGATGTGGGGACCATGGCACAGCCTCGTGAGGGGGCTGAAGGCAGAGGAGCTGCAGACGCCTGCTGGGGACGGAATCTGCCCAGGCCCGGGAAGCAGATCCCACAGCACGGTCACGGCCGGTTTAATCCGGAGAAGACTCTCTGGAGTGGGTGCCACGTCCCCTTTCCGGATAAAGAAACTGAGGCCCAGCAATGTGCAGAAGACTGGGCCTGTGGCACAGCAAGGAGAGCAGCGCTGGCCACCTCTGCTCAGGGTCTTCCTGCTGGACACCAATGTCCCCGTCTCTGAGTCGTGTGGCCGTGCTGACCTCTAACTTGCATCCGCCCCTGACCTGTTTCCTCAGCCTCCCGAGGCTTCTCCGCCACCAGCGCACAGCGGAAGGGTCGGGCAGTGTCACGGGTTGAACTGTGCCCTCCCCAGATGCACGTGTTGAAGTTCTAACTCCCAGAATCTCAGAACGCGACCTTGCTGGGAATTGGGGTCCCCACAGGTGTAACCAGTTAAGATGAGGTCCTGTTAGAGCAGAGGGGCCCTAATCCATTTGGCGTCCTCATAAGAAGGGGACGTGTGGGCCATAGGCACAGATATGGGAAAAGGCCACACGGAGATGAAGCAGAGATCCAGGTGCCACGTGTGCAAGCCAAGGGACGCCCACGATGGCCAGCAAACCGCGGGCAGGTGGGAGTGAAGCCTGGAACGGAGTCTCCCTCACAGCCGCCGGGGGAACCAGCCTCGATCTTGGACAACTGACCCCGGAGCCGGGAGACAATGAATTTCTGCTGGGGAAGCCCCCGTCTGCGGGCACAGGTCAGAGCACCCCTAAGTCCGGTCCATGCAAAGGCTGACTGTGACTGTCGGTGCCTTTGTCCCCACCCTGGGCACTGGCCAGGCTGCTGGCAACACGGTCAGGAAAAGCAGGGATCAGGGGACCCCCGTGGCCTGAGGTGTGGAAGGAATTGCAGCCAAGCTTGCGGATGTCCGCCTGGGCTTTGCTGCACCAGTGTGCGTTTGCGTGGGGCAGCACTGCTCTTTCCTGCGGGTGATTTCCTTCGGCCCTAATGGCAACGTGGCCATGGAAGGAGGCGGCTGTCCTACAGAGACAGTGAGGGCCACGTTCTCCCGGCTGGGAGTGGTGGAGACCAGCTCTCGGGGATGTGAGCCCCACTCCCAACAGCAGACCCCGTGCGACTCGCGCCCCCTGGCCCCGGCCCTGGCCCTGTTGGAAGGCAATAGCTGGCGAGTTGGTGATATTTCTCCCTGGGAATTTCAGCTGATGAATTGTTTAGTAGGTAAAACTCACTTCCTCCATAATTGGAAATGCAAACAGATGTGATTATAGACTGATTTGTAGCAATTTGGCAAATTTAAGGAGCGCTCTGTTCTGTTGGAACGTGGGAACCGTGGTGTGCCCCTGGGCTGGCCCTGAGAACTCATGTGCTAGGTGAGGGCTGACACCGGGCACAGCCAAGGCTGCCCGGTCAGTTCCCTCCTGAGGGCCCCTGGCACAGCGTGGCCCCAACTCCCTGATTTCACAGTCCAGGAAGATGCTTTTAGAATTCAGACCTAAAGCCGTGGGTGCTACAGGCACGTGGAGGGACAGCCTTCAACCAGACCGAGACCCGGTTTGTTTCTTGTGCCTCTCTCTGCCCCGACACACACACACACACACACACACACTACACAACCCCCTACACACACACCATACAACCCCTACACACACATGCACACACACACACACACACACACACACACACACACACACACACTACACAACCCCCTACACACACATGCACTTGCAACTACTCCACACTGTGGACACACACACACCACACACCCCTCTGCTGTAAGCCCTCCTTCTCTCAGTGCTTCGGGCCTAGGTCCTCTGGTGCACCAGCAACAGTGCACAGGTGTGACGTGCGCGTCCTCCGTTCACTGGTGGTCCTTACGTGCCAAGGGTTTTGCTCACATCTGCTCATTCCAGTCCTTTCCCAGCCAGGAAGAGACACCTGGGCTTTGGGACAAGACTTGCCGCGTCCGTGCACCTCGGGGCTGCAGAGCCAGGCCTGTGGCTCCCTCAGCCCCGTGCCTTGCTGTGTGCCCCAGCCCAGCCCCCACCGCAGAGGACATCCCAGGGGTAGACCGGGCCCTGCTGGCCCTGCTTCTCCCAGTGGAGAATCCACGATCCGTGAAGGCAGAGGACAGAGGCCTCCTGTCTGTGACCTCCTTCCCTGCACTTTCTCCGTCTGCAAAGTGAGGACAAGGACCTTTCTGCCCCAGCGCTCTCCCTGGCACTCGGGATGGGCGGCTGTTAATCATGATCAACCCCAGTGAACTCTGGCAATGCTACCATTTCCGCAGTGTTTACAAGCTTGAAGCAGATGCCAATGTTTAAACCCAAAGGATTAAACTTTCAGAGTAAATTCTCAGTTTTTGAGAATGTTTGCCACAAAGCTTGGATGAACAAAGTTGTGTTCGATGACGGCAAGCCTTCATGTCGAGCTCCCCTCATGGCAACACCCCACTCCCCAGCGCAGGTGCCGTCTGAGCCTTCCTGCTCAGAACCCAAAATTCATGTCCTTAACCTCTCCCTGGGCCTCTGGAGACCACAGGGCTCAGGGCTGTGTTTCCGTCCCACAGACAAGAGTCCGGCCGATGTTTCTTAGGGACCCTGCTCACGCTGGGATTCTGGGGTGCTGACTTTCCCTCCAACGGATTAGGGTGAGGGCTCACTGGGTTGAAAAACCACCAGGCCGCCAAACAGCCCTGTCCCCACGTGTGTCCCTGCCAGAAGGCTCTCCTGCCCCGGACCAGCCCTGAAGTGGTGTCCTCTAGCCAAGGGCGCCACCTGGAACTGACCCTATGGAGGTGAAACCATGCTGTCCTACGTTAAATAATAGTGTACTAAGTACGTGTCAACCGAAGTTGGAAAAGTGATTAAAAAGAGTAATTTGAAGTGAAAATAATTTTTAAGAGTTCTGGATTCCTAAAACCTCGGTCCTCTGATGTCTTTCCAGTTTTATCTCTGATATACATTATGCAAATCTCTCTCTTTCTCTTTCTCTCTCTCTTTCTCTCTCTCTCTCTCTCTCTCTTTCTCTCCTTTTCTTTTTCTTCCTAGTGGAAGAGTCTGCCTGGGCTTCCCCCGATTTTTAAAGCAGAAATTTAAATACAGTATCTGAAGCTTTTTAGTCTTACTTACGGCAACACAAAAAATCCAATTATCAATTAGCACTGATAATGTTTTATAGACTGTTCTCTTTATTAGTGCCATATTGCAGCTAATTCTGGAGAACAATTTCTTGGAAATGTCCCTGGGTTATGGTTTTGCTGACTCCATTTTACTGAAGATTTAAGATTCCGGCGAGTGCCTGCCTGAGCCTGCAGAAGGTCCCTCTGCCACCATCCGGCTTCCCGGGGCAGCACCACCCGCTGTTCCCTCGAGGCCTGAAAGGTGACGGCGGTCACGCCCGTAGTCCCTGAGAGCTCAGTGAGGTGGTTCACCAACCCCTCGCTGTGTGGGTTTGGTTTAGGTCTGTGACCATGGCCAGGCTTGCCCCAAGCGTCCCACAGAGAGCTAGCGGGGCCAGAGGAAGTGTCAGTAGCATCCTTCGTCGCTCTCCGACCAGCTTCCATCACTGTCACTGGACAACGGGAGCCACCTGCTCTGCAGGACGCATCAGCGACACTCTCCACTCCGGAAGGCCCACACCACGAATTAAATCTCACATCACTGGGGGCTGCCTCCATCTTCCAACTTGTCACAGCCTCGGCCCGCCCTCCCGCCAGAGATTTAGTCAGCTCCAGAGCCAGGGGCCGCCTGCTCGCACGGGGTGGGTTTCTCCGGGTTGAAGAACCTGCGGTTCCCGCCTCGCAATGCAGCCCCCGGCGAGCGGATGGAAACAGAGGCGAAGGAATCAGGGCTCCCAGCCACTGCCTTCCAGTGAGATGCTGTCCCCGTTCTTACCGAACTGGATCCTCGGCTACACACGGCGGCTGCCAATCCTGGATTTCAATGGGGAAACTGAGGCTCAGGAAGGCACAGTGGTTTGTTTAGGGTCTGAGGGCTGCAAAGAGGTGCAGTTGGACTCAGTCGGTCCTTCCACGCACGAGCGAATTCTGGACGCCTCCACTGCGCCTCCACGCTGGGGGCGTCCCCTGCGCATGCCCGTCTCTCTACGATGGAATGCTCTGGGCATTACGCGTCTGCTTCGGTCCTGGTTTCTGGCTGTGCTCCTGTGCTACCCAGCACCTCGTCCCTGCATCTGTGACAGGCTGTTGGGGATCGTGTTGTTCCCCACTCTTGGTCGCGACCTCATCACTCTTGGAGGCCCTGCCTCCTCGTGCCATCATGCTGGGTGCTGGGACTGGGGTCTCAACACATGAGTTTAGGGCGGGGGAAGGACAAAAACACTCAGTCCTTGACGGCAAGTGAGTCGGCCACTGTGGGGGACAGGAAGCGCCGCTCAGGTGTTCTCTCATTCCCCTGCTGGGCGCACTTTTCCCGAGTGCTGGGCTTGCAGGGCCCCTGCCATCGGGACGCTGGGAGAGCAGCTGTGGCCCCATCTCATCCACAGGCAGGTGAGGGGCCAAGTCCTAGTCTGGATTCTCCCGCCTGCCTCCCACCTCTCCTTACACCCCGTGGGCCGCTCCGCACGGGATAAATTCCCTCACCTTGTGCAGAGGAAAGGTGAGTCGTGACACCCGTGTGGATTGTGGAGTGCGGTGAGGTCAGGTCAGGAGGCCCTGAGCCCCCTAGTGACTGGCTCAGGAGGAGGCCCTTGGAGGCTGATTTTCAGCGAATACCGGGGCTGCCTGAGCCCAGGGGCGCTGACCGTGGGGCCTGCCGAGCGGGATTTCTATGGGTGAGTGGTACAGAGACCCACGTCCCCAACTGCACACTTTCAAAAGGGCCTCTGTGAGCTCCAGCTCAGGGTTCCGAGAGGCAGGAGCCAGGATTTTCCACGCGCCTATGGAGAAAGCCCCCATTTCTAGAAGGTCCGCAGTTCTCTCTCCTTACGAAGGGACCTGGAGGACTGACTTCGGGTACTGCTGGCAGCAGACTTGGTCGGCACGAGCGGGAGGGAGTTTGTTATTTACCGAAGCTGCAATCTTAGAAAAGTCAGTGGAGATGATGAGAGAGGCATGGAAGAACAAAGTTTGAGTGACAAATTGCAGGACGATGGGTCCCCCCCATCACAGACAGAAGCGCTCACCCTTCTCCTTGCTGCGCCGGCGGGCTGGTTGCCCTGGTGACAGGGCCGACTTACTCAGTAAGGCCACAGGGGAACATGTTCTTCCGCCTTGGCAAGCATGGGGCGAGGACACTCATTCCCGCCCCAACGCACCAGGCACGGCCACGCTCGCTGACTTCTGGAGAACCAAACAAATGGCAAACCTTTCGCAGGTGGAGTGTGGGGCTCAAACCCTAAGGGACAATTTGCTCTAAGTGACATTACGATGTTGTTTCTGGAACCCTCCTCAGGACATTGGGAGCAGATAGAGGTCCAGTGTGAATTCTGCTGGGTATCTGAGCTTGAGCCAAACAAAGCTCTACCTTGCACTTTGTGAGTAAATCAGTGGTGTGGAAGAAGAGTACGCAGTGGACTCGGCCTCAGTTGATTGGGAAGTCTATGCACACACACAAGTTCCTGTACTCCAGGGGCAGAGCCCTTCCCTACAATTCTTCTGAATTTCCCACAAATACCGCAGGCTACGCCCAGCTCTACTGCAATGGATTTTCATTAGACACCTTCAGCCCCATGTGGCCTGGAGGTCTCCAAGCTGAGAAGACCTTTGGAGCTTCCAGAAGATGACAATTCACAGCTGGACCAGTACATGAAGCCCCGGTCTGCTCAGCCAGGGAGCCCGGCCTGCTACGACAGGGACACTGTGAGCACCCAATGCCTCTCCTCCAAGTGAACACAGGCTGGCTTAAGAAAGAAGGGTCAAGAACTGCAAGAGCTGGTGGCTTCAAGCAGCACAAAAGACCCAGCTGGCTCCCAGGCACAGGTGTGGGGTGAGGAGGGACCTCAGGAGCTGAGATGGACACAGCTTCCCAGAGCGGGGAGGAGGTCGGTGAGGGCACCCAGAGTCCAGAATGGACCCACGCAAGGCCGAGATGTGGCGCTAAGCGGGGCGAAGGATCATTCTTAGAACCATGTTTTATACCTCCAGGCGGCGGCAGCTCTGCTGTGAGCGGGGAGAGCAGAAACCACAGCAGCGCAGGGGTTCCGGATGGTGCCCCGGGGCTGTGCCCGCCAAGCGGTGAGGATGGACACTCAGGGAGAGCAGAGCAGAGAGCGCCTCTTCACGATCACCCTGGGGACCCCAAGGTCAACGACCAGATCTGCTCACTTTCATCTAGAGGCAGTTTCGGACACCAGCTCCTAAAAGACCAGTTGGAAAGAGGCCTCTGAAGGACTCTGTAACGAAGGCTCCGTATGGTGTTTTGTTTAGACGTGTGGCTCACCGTGGCCAGGCTGCGGAGGGCCCGAGCGAGGCAAGCAGGGCAGCATCGCCCCCAGTTAGTGGACTGGTTCCTTTCAAGCCGCAAGACCCTGCATAGGGACCCGGCCTCGGGGCTTCGCGGAAAGGCTGGGTCCTTTCCCAGCTCCATCCTGAGAGCCGCCAACACGAGCTTGGGGCGACAGGAAATGCTAATGAGTTTGTTTCCATTCTGGTTGTTTTGTTTCATTTGAGTCACCAGGAACGGAAGGTGTTTCGTTCTCTCCTACAGGTGTGGGGTGATCCAAACCTTCTGCAGCCTGGGCGCTCCCCATCAGGTCACCCAATGATTTCTGGCCTTCTCCCCCTGGGACGCGGGGTTTTGGGAGATGCATAAACTTGGAGACTATTTCTCATTAGCCTAAGAGCCTCAAGGAAATACCACGGAGAGGGAGGCTGTCTGGCCCCGAGGAGGAGTTTGGAAGAGCTACCACACAGAGACCCTCTTGTGGGCTTTCTGTGCGCACCTGTGTGAGTCAGCAGAGAGCTCTCTGTGGCCGGAGTGGAGAGGGGCTGCCCCTTCCAGTTCCTAGGGAAGCAGAGACCTAAGCAAGAAATCAGGGGCACAGTGTAGTCCTGGGGTTTGGTGCCTTGTGCTGGTGTTAGGGGGTCCTGTTCCTGCCGGGCGAGGGCCAAGCCCCCGGCTGCACCAGCACAGAGCTGAGTGGCTGAGATTCTGCACCCCAGGGCAAGTGGGCCAGCAGGGCCTGTCTTACTCTGTTTATTTTACTTTTTAAAAAACATGGACTGAGTGTTTTCCCTCAATGGTCAGTTATTCTAGTAAGTCATTTTACTGGCCTTGTCAGAGGTACAGAAGCTGCTCCCATCCTGTAGCTGACACTGGCTCTCACTCTTTCTCAAGAAGCAGGATTGAGCTGCTTCTCCTCGAGCGGTGGCCGCAGTCCCTAGCCAGGGCGGCGTCACCTTGTGCTCAGGGGCATGTGCCCAGAGCTGGCCATCCGGGCTCAACCCCGGCCCAACTCCCGGCTTAGCTGAGAGTGGCCATCTCTTTAGCAGGGGGACAATAATGACCTTATTTCACGGATCTGCGAGGTGTTAATGAGTTAATATACGCAAGGGACAGAGATCAGGGTCTGGTGGGGGCTAGGTTTGACTCCTGTCCGGGACTGGTCCAAGTTTAATTGATTATTTCAGGCATAACTGAGGCAGGAGGAAGGAACCTGCACGGTTATGTTTGGAAAGCCTACTCTGCACCAGCACCTGGCAGCATTTGGTTTACTTTGTAGCTAAATACCCACTTGAGCACCCACTGAGTGCCAGGCAGGGGCCGTGGGAGGTGAGGACTCAGTGGCCTGTTGTTTTATGGTCTGGCGGGAGGCTGAGGTCTGGAGGGGTGACTTAGCATTAGAAAGAACCCAGAGCCAAGACTCTCGAGTTCCCAGGCCTCGGTCTTGGTCTCCGTCTAGGGCTGACTTGAGACCCTCACGGCCTAGCAGGTCCCTCCTCCTTTTGACCTTGTCAAACGAGAGGGCAAGTCTTTGGAGCATCTCACGGTGCTCACAGAG
>CAUYSK010122484.1:0-36366 GCA_963575035.1 Avahi laniger
AGAGTGACTTTATCAGACATCCAAAGGCTTAGGAAGGATTTCACTTTTTCTGGTAAAGATGACTCAAATGCATGCTATAGTATAATAGATTGAAGAATAATGTGGAATTTCAAGATTGTGGAAAATAATGGTATGAAACAAATTGTGATGTACTACAAAATGAGTAAACATAGAATTAAGTCTAAATAATTGATTTCAGCGGTTATATGATAATGTATGTATTCAAAAGATTCTCACATTATTATGTACATAATATTAAAAAATTAAAAATAAGATGCATATATCAACAAAAACTTGGAAAAGAAAGAAGAAAAAAGAAAAAGCTGAGCTAGACTTATTCAATCATTATTACAAGAGATATTACATAGATTCTTTTTCATCACTGACATTGATAAATTAAACATTAGTTTAAATACTTTTTGGGACAAAAGGATAAATGACACAGCTGTAGATTCAAATCCATTGAATCTGGAAGATGTGTATATGGAGCTTCATCAAGCTCTTTTTATTTTGAGTAACGTTTAAAATTATCACATCAAAATAACATAAAAAACGGTTACATTAAAAACTCACACAGAGTTCTTTGTGGAATGCAGCAACTGGATCATTAATGAAACAGAAAAAGAATTCAAATGCTATTACTCTAATTGAAAAACAGGTGCTTAGTAAATATTTTTGCCGTGGTTAAGATACATTTTAATAACTAGAAACTTTAATAACTACAACTTCCATAAGAAAGATGAAAAGCATGCAAATTACTAAGAAAAATGCAAAGAAAACATGATCTAAATAGCAAAAGATAGGAGAGGAAAAGGCATACTGAAAAAGAAACAATAAAACAAACATTTTATTAATCCACTTATGAACTGATGTTCACTTAGGTTGATTCCACATCTTTGCAATTATGAATTGTGCTGCAGTAAACATTCTAGTACAAGTGTCATTTTGATAAAATGACTTTTTTTCCTTTGGGTATATACCTAGTAGTGGGATTGCTGGATCAAATGGTAGGTTTACTTTTAGTTCTTTAAGGAAACCACATACTATTTTCCATAGAGGTTGCACTAGTTTGCCATTCCACCAACAGTATATAAGTGTTTCTTTCTGTCTGCATCCACACCAGCATCTATTGTTTCAGGACTTTTTAATAAAAGCCATACTCTAGGGTTAGGTGATATCTCATTGTGGTTTTGATTTTCATTACTCTGATGATTATTGATATTGAGTTTTTTTCATATGTACATTGGCCATTACTCTACCATTTTTTGAAAAGCTTCTATTTGTGTATTTTGCCCACTTTTTAATGGGATTTTAAAATTTTTTCTTGCTGAATTATTTGAGTTCTTTGTAGATTGTGGTTATTAGCACTTTATCGGGTATATAGAATGGAAATATTTTCTCCCATTCTGTAGGTGGTCTATTTGCTGTGTTGATTGTTTCCTTGCCTGTGCAGGAGCTTTTTAATTTGATCAAGTCCCATTTATTTATTTTTGTTGTTGCTGTGATTGCCTTTGGGGAGGTCTCTTCATTTTTGAATTCCTTGTTACTTTTTAAAGCTATGGACTTATTCTTAATTGCTTGGTTTATCCTATAGTGATTTCATAAATGTTTGTTCAATTAATTAATTAAATTAATTAATTTAATGAATGATTTTATTAAATAATACCATGTGAATGTTCTATTTACAATATCAGTATCTGAAATGCTGCTTTCTTTTTAGAAAATTGTTGCAAGAACACTTAATATGAGATCTACCCTCTTAAGTTTTTAAGTGCACAATACTCTATGGTTAACTATAAGCACAATCTTATACTGATCTCTAGAACTTGTTCATCTTGCATAATTGAAACTTTGTATTTCTTGAACAGCAACTCCCTATTCCCACCCACCTCAGCCCCTGGAAACCACCTGTCTACTCTGAGCTTCTGTGAGTTTGACTATCTCAGATGTGATACCTCATGTAAGTGACAGCATGCAGTATTTGTCCAACTGTGACCAGCTAACTTCACTTAGCATAATGTCCTCCAGGCTCATCCATGTTGTTGTATATGGTATGATTTTCTTTCTGTATAAGGCTGAATAATATTCCACTGTATGTATATGCCATATTTCCTTTATCCATTCATTCATCAATGAACATTTAGGGTGCTTCCATAGCTTGGCTATTATGAATAATGGTGCAATAAACCTAAGAGTGCAGATAACTATTTGAGATCCGGATTTTAATTCTTTTGCATATATATACCCAGAAGTGGAATTGCTGGATTATATGGTAGCTCTATTTTATTTTTTCTGAGTAACCTCCATACTGTTTTACAGTGACTGCACCATTTTACATTCCCACCAACAGTGTACAAGGGTTCCAATGCCTCCACATCCTTGCCATCACTTGTTATCTTTTGTGTTTTTGATTCTATCCATCCTAATGGGTGTGATGTGATGTCTCATTGTGGTTTCAATTTGAATTTCCCTGATGATTAGTGATGTTTGGTTCCTTTTCATATACTGTGGCCTTTTGTATGTTTTCTTTGGATAAATGTCTATTTCATTTAACAAAATGAATGATGAAAATTATATTATCATCTCAATAAATGCAGAAAAAGCATTTGATAAAATTCAACACTTTTTAAAAATAAAAGCTCTCAAGAAACTAGGTATAGAAGGAATTTACTTTAATATAATAAAGGCCATATATGAAAATCCCACAGCTAACATCATACTCAACTGTGATAGATTAAACGCTTTTCCTATAAGATCAGGAATAAGGCAAAGATGCCCATTCTTGCCACTTCCTTTCAATACAGGACTGGAAGTTCTAGCCAGAGCAATTAGGCAAGAAAAAGAAATAAAAGGCATTCAAATTGGAGAGGAAAAAGTAAAATGATCTTTTTGTAGATGACATAATCTTCTAGGTAGAAAATTGTACAAACTCCACAAAAAAACTGTTAGAATTACTAAATGAATTCAGCAAAATTCAGGAAACAAATCAACATAGAAAAACCAGTTACATTCCTATGTACTAGCACTGAATCATCTGAAAAAGAAATTAAGAAAATCACATTCATAATAATATCAAAAAGAATAAAATACTTATATGAATAAACTTAATCAAGGAGGTAAATGGCTTGTACACTGAAAAACTACAAAACATTGAAAGAAGAAATTAAAGAAGACACAAATAAGTGGCAAGACATTTTGTATTCATAAATAGAAAAAAATTAATATTATTAAAATGTTCATATTTCCCAAAGTAAGCTACAGATTCAATGCAATCTCTATCAAAATCCTAATGTTATTTTTTACAGAAGTAGATAAAACAACCCTAAAGTTTATATAGAACCTTAAAAGTCTCTGAATAGCCAAAGCAATCTTGAGAAAGAAGGACAAAACTAAAGGCATCACATTTCTGATTTTAACATGTATTAGAAAGCTACAATAATTAAAACAGTGTGATACTGGCAAAAAAACAGACATATAGACCAATGAGAAAGAATAGAGAGTCCAGAAATAAACCTATGCATGTAGGACCAACTGATCTTTGATAAGCGTATCAGGAAATACACAATGGGGAATGGATAGTACTGGGAAAATAAATGGTACCCAACAACAAATGGTATTGGGAAAATGAGATATTAACATGTAAAAGAATGACCCTTACTTTGCACCATATAAAAAAATCAACTCAAAATGGATTAGAAACTTAAATTTCAAACCTGGAACTATAAAACTTTTAAAAAGACACAGGCTTATGGAAGAAGTAACTATATGGTGACAAGCAAAGTGATGAATGCATGGTAGAGTTTTTGGTTTCTGCATTTCTGGAGTGGCCATATTGGTCTCTGTTTGTAGAAATTGACCAGAGGTGGTTATTGTGGTCATGGTTTTCAAAAGATCAGGCTTTGGTGGTTTAAGCCAATAATTCTAATTATAGGCATATGCATTAAGTGGCTTTTCATGCCTGAAAAATGATAGCCTAATCAAGATTATGTGGTCACTGATTATGTTTTTGAAATCTTTTTAGAAAATTATACAGTGTAATTTTTATACTATAATTTTTAACTCCTCTATTTATTATAATTATGGTCAAAAGTACCAACTATTCAATTCATATGAGGCATAAAACACTTTTCTCACTAGTATAGATTTACTGTAATATAAATTGAATGCTAGTTAGGTCCTTCTGAAAGGATTTCTTTTTGTATTTATGAAGCATTACATTTTCAAAGTAGAAACATACATTATGAGGAGATAATATGCTTAAACAGAATATTAGGAGATAATATGCTTAAATAGAATTTAAGACTTTAGTACTGAACATTAATTAAGTCTGATTGTTTTAGTATCACTCAATAACTGAACATTAAATGTTCACACAGGTGGGCTTTTCAAGTTAGGTCAACTCCTGTGGTAGGTCCTTCTTTGTAAGACTCTGAGAAGATCTTGGCAAAGTGAAAAAGAGAACATGGGCATTAGATATGAACACCTTTTGTGACCCCAAGCAGTTCCATAATTTCCATAAGCTTCTATTTTTTATTTTTAAAATAAATAAAATATTAGCTTTATTTATGTCTTACCTGTAAGGAAGAGATAAGATACTATGGGAAAACTCAGCATTTTGTGGTTGTTATAAAAATGGTAGTGATTATTGCTTTCGGCTGGTTAGTAAAAAATCTAAAATGGTATTATAGAATTAAGAATATTATTTCTAAACTCAAATAGAAACTAGCCATGGAGAAGTTAATGATTTTTAGTTCTGGGATCGAGAGCTAGTTGAACCTGGGTCATCTTTTTGTGTCAGAAAGTGAGAAAAAGCACAAGGACTAATGGAGTTAACTCAAGGGGAGCCATTTTAGAAAGTCAACCACTAGACAATTTGGGGAAAATTAAAGCACTAAAAAAAACCCCCAAAAACAAAAAATAAAAAAAAAATACTGACAATAGTTGATTATAATACACTGAATTTTTTAAAGATCCATGAATATTTAGGCATAATAAAAGAAGAAGGAAAGGGAAGGCAAGAAAAGTGCTTATTTTTAAATAAAAGAAATAGTCTAGTGAACAAATGTAGGGTGAAATGAGGCATCAATGAAATCATTTGTTTGGTAAGTATTATAGGTGCTACAACCACTGGATAAAAAATTCTTGAGTAAACTATCACCCCATGATTACAAAAAAGTATGTCTGTATAATGGTGGACAAGTGAAAGCATTAAGTGATAAAATTAAATATAATTAATGGTGGGATAACCTGATATTATGACCTCCTGGTGTGATGCAATATGGAGTACACAATACCACCCTATTTCAAAAAATGTTTACCTGCATTTAATCAAGACTCTAGACCCAACCTCTTGAGTATAGGGAATAGGGGCACAGGTTAAATGACTCCAAAAGGAAACCATAAGACAAATACAGAATGTGGGATAATTTTATGAGATGATTGGCTAAGACTCCTTGGGGGACTGTTCTACATAAAAAGAGACATAGCAATCACATTTAATGTGTGAGTCTTAATTGTAACCTGTATTAATATCAAACAAAACAAAATAAAACAGAAAGTCATGTTATATTTGTTAGTATATGGTATGTGTATTAGATTATACACATGTATGATCTAATATTTCATATATATATGAGATTACTGTTTGTGTTGTGTTCTTAGGTATAATAATGGTTTTTGGTTATGTAGAAGAATGTCTTTGTCCATAATACTTGCTGAAGTTTTTAGTGTTGAAATATCATATTATTTATAACTTCTTCTCCAATGTGGCAGAATTTGAACAATTAGTGAATCTAGGTGAGAAATATGGGACGTTCATGGTACAAGCCTTTCATCTTTTCCAAAGTTTTGAAAATTTTCAAAATAGAACATTGGGTGAAAAAATTAAAATATCATAAAATAATTGTTTCATTTTTTTCAAGTTTTAAAATGGTAATTATAGTAATCATTTTCTTCTTGAATCAGTTAAGGTAGACATTGACCATTGGTGTTCATTTGTGTCATTAGAGAAGAAATTAGCTCTATATACCAATGAGGCAGAGAGTGTTAGTTAATCTCTTTTGTTGGCAATAACTCTTTCAGATTATTTCAAGTTATTAGAAAAATAAAATGAAGTGAGGAGTCACATGGAGACGAAGAAGGCAGGAATCAGCTTCACAGCCAGGTGTGTTGGATCCTGGGAACAGCTGTAGAGCCTGTCCCCATGGTGACTATTCTAGTGCAGAAGTGGAAGTGTCTAACACAGTGCCTCTAGCAAGACAGGGGATCTTATTTCCTCAGCAACAGGGACTTGATGCTCTTGCAACATGCTGTCTTTCTACTACTTTCATTGCCAGCAAACTTCATCTGTCTCCCATACTGTGTGATTTTTTCCCGTTTATCTCTTTTCTTCCTTCTCACCTACAGGTTCTATTGCATCATGGCATCTATGTTGCTCATTCTTTGTATATATTTCAACTTTCAACTTTGTATATTTTTCAACCTCCTCCCAAATGGCTAACTTTCCTCTTGTATTTCTGGTTTGAATTCTTTCCGCTTCCCCCAAATTCAATCAGGTAAATTGATTATCATTACCTCTGACTGAGCGGAAGTTTTGTTTACTCCTGGTCACTTACTGGGTGGGATGGTAAACCTTGAGATTCTCAGCCTTTAGCTGTCCTTGCTCAATCAGGTGTGCTGGGTTGCAGAAAAGGTGTGCAGATGTTACAGACTAAAGCCATCTACACGTAAGTAACGCCCTAGGATTGCTCCTGGGCAGGTCCTGTAGTGTGAGGATGGCAGTTTCCACAGAATAAAGTAATGGGTGGGGCAAGAAGCTTGATAGACCTGTAGGGTGCCCCAAACAAGCTTTCTTCTTAAAACCTTTTCACTTTTCCTAAATATTGCTTCAAGAAAGTGGAGAGTCTCTTTTTACAATGTGAAAATTTTATTTGCCACATAATTTATGTCTATTTTTCAAAGATCTAAGAGGTTGTATTTTGAAATCTGGAAACTTTCAGCTATTTTAGAGCCTATATAAATTTCAGATGCTCATTGGGGAGGGAGAAAAAAACATCCTGCATTTAATAATTCTGATCTTTCTGCCAGTTACGTCTGGGGTTGGCATGCAAGTTGTCTTTCGACATCACACTTTTCTTTGTCTTTTGACCAGAATGCTTCTTGTGTATATCCTGCATGTGGACAACACCAAAGTAGGCCATGTCTAATCTCTGCAAGCAAATGAGTCACCTCTAGAGGACTTATGATAGTCAACAAAACTTGGACCATTTCTTAATCTATTTAGGCTTCAAAGAGTTTCTGAGCTGTTTACATTTTGGACTTCTGAAATGTTCATTATATAATAGGTAAAAAGATGCTAGACTATAAAGAAAGGTTTTTTTTTTTAATTAAAAATATCCAAACCCATTGGCATTTGTAAATAGTTGAAAATGTCATTTATTGGGGATAACAGTAAATTTTTGAGAAATGAGGCTGGACACACTAATTAGTGACCACAATTGGGAGCTTGTGGAGAGGAAGAGTGAGTAACCTATGCCGGAAGGAAAGGAGGGCTTACACATGTAGAGAATTAGTTTTGTAGGTTGCCTGGTCCTGATGAGTTTTATAGAAATTTACAATAGTTATTTCACATAATTTCTGAGTCACTAAGGAGTAGATTTTTAAAAAAACAATCAACTAATCTATGATATCTATTTTTTTTATTTTTTATTATTATTATTTTTTTGAGACAGAGTCTCACTCTGTTGCCTGGGCTAGAGTGCCATGGCATCAGCCTAATTCACAGTGACCTCAAACTTCTGGGCTCAAGAGATCCTACTGCCTCAGCCTCCGAGTAACTGGGACTACAGACATGCGCCACCATGCCCGGCTAATTTTTTCTATGTATTTTTAGTTGTCCAGATAATTTCTTTCTATTTTTTAAGTAGAGACGGTATCTCACTCTTGCTCAGGCTGGTCTCAAACTCCTGAGCTCAAACGATCCGCCCGCCTCTGCCTCCCAGAGTGCTAGGATTACAGGCGTGAGCCACAGTGCCCGGCCAGTCTATCATATCTATAATCTACCATATCAATATACTATAGACATTATAGAGACTAGAGCAAGTCGATTTGGCACAACCCACTTTTGGTGAATGTATCTTCCGTGGGAAGCATCAGGCTTGGTGGAAGATGACATGAGTAGATCAGAACAGGATCTGTGGAGTTGTAGAGCCTGGATTTGAATCCCAGCTCATGTCTTCAGCAGATGTTGACCCTGGACAAATTATTTAACCTCTATGAGTTTTGCTTGCTCATCTGCAAAACAAGAACAATAATGAGGATAGTCTACTTCGTAGGGTTGATGTGAAGCCTTGATAATGTAAGAAAAGCACTTAGATCCTGGCTTCTGGTATGTGCTCAATAAACATTAGCTATATATTATTGGTAAAAAGAATGATCCACCTATGAACTCCTGCTTTACGGGGGGGGGAAAGGAGTATAAACAGTACTAGGAAGCAGCGTGAAATGAGTGCAAATAAATTAATAAGGAGATTTATAGGTGAGTAGTGATAAATTCTAACTTTGGTGACCAGAGGAAACTTTATGGAGCTATTGACTATAACTTATAGAGAAAGAGATTCCTTAAGTCTAAAATATTTTGGTAAGTCTATATTTTCACATTCCCACTGAGAATTTTCACTTTGCAAATGAAGACAGCGAGGCTCAGAGAAGTTAAATAACTAAAGTCACATAGGTAGTAAGCAAAGCACACCAGAAAAACTAAATTTCTCAAATTTCAGTGGTCTCTCTATAAGTTAAAAAATGGTAACATATAATTGGACCTGGATAGATGAAGCCTACAAACATATTTATTTCACATATTCTCACCCCAAATGGGGCTTTCCTTGTGTTTTATACTTCTTGTTCCATGATAAGCCAATTCAAACTTATAGGTGGGGCTTGAAATATATTTACAGTTTGGCATTTGAAAATTAAGAAGAAATACTCAGAGAAGGAATATTGACTTTGGGAACCATTTGAAAAAAAATGTCACAACTTCCATGACTTGATTCACACATTTGGAAAAACGTATTTAAGTAATAAAATATCAAGTATATTTAAGAATATCATTCTTCGTAAGACACATCGAGTATGTCTTTAAAGAACATTTTCTAATTTATATCTGAGGTTTCTAGAACTATGAAATGGCAGGTACTTTAATAATTCTGCTAGGAGACAGAATTATAGAATGCTAACATTAGAAAGGACCTTGAAGTTTGTTTTCTTAACAAACACCTATGCAATGCTTACTAGGTGCCAGGCATAATTCTATGTGCTTTATAAATATTAGTACATTTGATTCTCATAACAATCATTGGAGAGGTAGGTAGCATGATTCTTCTCAATTTGCACATGGGGAAAGAAAGACCTACAGAAAGGGTAAGTGCCATGCAATTTTGACACAAACTACCTGAGTCAATGCAGACTTTGCAAGTTAGGGGCACAGCATTCAGATTGCCTTTATGTTAGACACCAGCTGCAAGCTCTCAGGGTTCACAGGACACCCACAGTTTTGACAACTGGCTACAAGTTTGAGGGTTCCCACTATCCTCTTTAGGTTCTACAATTTGCTAGAACAGCTCACAGAACTCAGGAAAGTGTTATGCTTACTATTACAGTTTTGTTATAACATATTCAAATCAGGACCCGCCAAGTAAAGAGATGCATATGGCAAGGTCTGAAGGGCCCCCAGGGTGAAGCTTCCATGTCCTCAGGACGTGTCATCCTCCTCACTCATCAGTGTGTATCACCAACTAGAGCTCAACGAAGCTTTGATGTCCAGAGTTTTTATCTGGCTTTCATTACATAGGCATGGTTGATTGAATCTCGAGCCGTGTGATTGAGCTCAATTTCCATGCTCCTCCATTCTCCAGAGGTTGACCTGATGTCATGTGGCTCAAAGCTCCCAACTCTCTAATCACATGGTTGGTCTTTCTGGCCTGGAATAGACAGCCCCGTCTGAAACTGTCAAGGTGCCCACCTTGAGCTGCCTTGTTAGCATAGACTCTTTACCTCTAAGCAATGCTGCTCTCATATCTGCCTCATACGATTCTTTCATTGAACTAATTTTATTTTATTTAATCATTACAAGAACTCCTGAGGGAAATGTTGTTTCCATTTTATAGGAGAAGATACAAGATAAGATTCAAATAAGTTATACTTTTACTTGCATAAGGAGATCATGACCTAGGTTTTCACCATCTAATGACACTGCCAGAGAAAGCATTTGTTTATCTTCACCATCAGTTGGTATCACAGGCCATTGAGAACATTCTAAAAGAAGTTAACCTATGATTCTCACACATATATAAAATGAACACATGTTAAAGTTGTTTATTTAATTCATTATTAATGAACTATTCAGGCAGAAGTTCCAACCAGTTTAAAGAAGAAGTAAAATAGCAAAGATATTTATGGATCAGAAATACTGACATGAACTTGCAAATCTGTGCAAAATTGGATTTCTTTTGGATGTGGGGAAAGTCATCTCTTCAAAGGAAAAAATTTATTTGCACATCCTACAGACAAGAATTATTTTCATTGTCTTTAGTTATTTACCAACGGCCATGAAAGGTGAGGAGCCTCTACAGAATCTGAATCAGATAACAGAAGGGTGTATTATAAACAATGTTTTATATGGGAGCACAAATATTTTCCTACATCATCATACTAAAGTTGATGAGGTTATCAATTCAAAATGATGTTATATTTTCTCACAAATGGAAACATTTATAAGTGCAACTCTTAAACTTTAAATTCTAGACCACATTTGCCTGTATCTTATTTGCAGAGACTCTCATGTTTGGAAATATTGGTTGGCTCTCTGGAAGTCTAAATGCAACATTGAAAGATGACTGGGGAACTTCTGAGAATGTATAAAACTAAAAGGAGAAAAAATTCCCACCATGTTGAAATATTCTCAATATATCATTAACAGAAATAAAACTGATCCAGAATTGCATTTGCAAGATAACATCTACACAGTAGAAAATTCACACAGTCCAGACAGGTAAAAATTGAAAAGCGAAAGGTCTCTTACCCACCCCTGATGGCTCCACAATGTTAACTACTGTTAGCAACATATGTGTCTTTTTAAAAATTAACCTAAAGATATTACATAATACAGTATTTTGAAACTTAATTAAAATATATATATATCTTGGAGAGTTTTACATACATACGAACACAAACATATTTCATCATTTTTACCAACTACATAGAACTCTATTGTAAAGATGCACCATATACATTGTAGATATAAAGGAAAACCACGCAAATGGAAATAAAGAGAGGCTATTTACGCAGAGCTTGCCATAGCAAGGGAGTCATCCACTATCGCTTGCATTTGGTAAATACTCAAAAGTTGTCAGGGGAGTGCAGAAACTTCATTCACAGTAAAAAAAAAAGAAAAAAGTAATGAAAGGATCTGCATGTATTATGATTAGAGGTTGTTGGTATGAGGAAACTGAAGGGGGGCTAGCCAAAAGTGGGGCCTCTTATGTGATTGGTTTGAGGACATAATGTCTTTCTCTTGTTGGTTTCCTATTTTGGAGGCAGGCACAAAATCACAGCTGGAAGTTGTTGACCATGTTCTGCATGTTCTGACTCTTCTGGGCTGACTGCTGTAGAAGTTATGATTTGGCATCTAGGGCTTCTTAATACTACAGAGTTCTATTGTCACATGTAATCTGGCCACTGTCCATTTGTATAGTCAATCTCTGAGTTTCATCTTTTGGCATTCTCTGGCTTGCAACAGGTTGTCCAATTTAGAAAAGACCAGAGATCCAGATTTTCCCTACTCAAGGATTATCGAGCCATCTCCATAGTCAACTATATGATAAGTTCTTCTTGACTCTTTAGTTGTTATTTCATTCTGGTGATGATCTGACAAGACAGTGGCTATGTAGAAGCATTTAAGACTTTGGATAGAATGCAATGGACCAGAGCCATGACCACTATGACAAAAATAAGAACAATAATATTGTTCTAATATTAAGATGTAAAATGCTTTCTAATCAGGAATCAATCCAGGTCAAGAGAACAAATTTTATAGGCCATGAGGATCAACCTTAGGAAGCTAAACAATTTTTTCCTTAAGATGATATGCATCTTGTCCCATTTTGCCTGTTTCATTGATCCAAGTACAGCAAGAAGGATTAGCAATGACACAGATACCACCCATGACCAGGAAACATAAAATAAATATAGAGCAATGCAATTGTCCATTACTACTGTGACAACAAGTTGAAACTAATCTGTGTTCCCTTTATGGCAGAGGTGACATTATTAACTTCTGCTAGAGTTAGTGATAAGTTTTGTACAGTATTTTTAAAATTCAATGATTCCTATCATTTAGGAACACTACTCTGTTTGCATAAAACAATGAGTCACTAATTACCCCAGGTAGAGCCTGAATAATCAAGGGTGGCCTCGTTTGGGAACTCACATTTGAGTTGACTTTTCAGACTTAGTTATTTATAGAATTGGGGTGCTGTGTAGAGACAAGTCTCAGAATAATATTCTGAAAGTGCATGAGGGATTAGTCTGAGGCAAATAGTACCAGCTATCCTGACTGCAAAGAACATAGTATGCGGGTCCAAGAGAAAGGATCTACTTATTACATGAGGTCAGAAACAAGGCCTTATATTAACTGGCTACACATTGGAATCTCTCTTAGTTTCTTATATGTGACAAGTGTTTGGCCCATCACCTCATGAAGGTCATTGAATTTAAATATAGAGTTAAAGTGTTATCAACATATTGTAATAATTAGTTCTCTTTTCTGGGAGAGAGGGACAGTAGCAAAATGACAGTTTGATTTGTTTAAGGTTATTTGTCCGTGCAGATGGAAAGGGGAAATTACGGCAGCTCTAATTCCCTATGATCTCATTTGATGAGACTGGAATTGCTCAGAGATTTTTGCCGTGGAGTCCAGTGATGGATGGTGGTGCTACTGTTTGGAATAATCTGAGAATAAATATATTCTGACTTAACACTTATTATAACACTTACAATAATATAACAAGGAAAGAAAAGAGAAAAGGGATCATTATTGGTGAACAATGACCAGGGATCTATAGAAAATGATAAGAAGCATGACTATAAGCAATCAGATGAAAAATAAAAGAGGAATTAAACAGGAGACTTGGTCCGATGTCCTGAGTAGCTATCCACTAAATGATGTTATTTGCTTGTTCAATGTCTTAGGTTAGTTGTCTCCAATCAAAGATCATCTACATCTGATGGAATCTTCATGAATTCTCAGCTTGAGCTCCCTATTAGAAGAGGCTTTAAATTGTGTGGAATTCTGAGTTACTTCTTTCAACCTGAATTTGAAAATTGAATCCTTGGAGTTTCAATGCTGTATTTGTTGTTAATAGTACCTAATAAGGTTCCTTCCAATGTTGTTTGAGAAGTTTTTTCTTATGTCTCTGTCAATGGACAAAATCTTCTGGTTGAAGATCATAAAGAGAATATTTAGGAAGATGTTATGGGAAGGCAGTCTCGATCTGTTGGCATTAAAATTGGGTATTGTACATGTGTTCCTTGGAATATTTTGCCATGCCTACATTCAGGAAGGCAGAGTCTAGCATTGGAAGTGAAATCCCTAAAAGCACAGTTTCCAGTTCATAGAAGATAATTGATGTGGTTCCAAGGGAGTGGACCTTATGGCTATAAGGACTGCTGGGAGTACCAAAGGGGCAGAGCTGCTTTGCAGAGCAGTAAGTGGCACTGCCACACTACTGGACCTGGAAGGCAAGACATCGAGCCAAAAAAAAAAAAAATATTCTCAAGCCTTAAGATCTAATGGAACTTGCTTTTCTAGGTTTTGGATTTGCTTGGGACCCATTACTCCTTTCTTTCTTCTGATTTCTATCTTTTGGAATGGAAATATCGATCCTATGCCTGACCCATGATCATATTTTGAAGCACATAACTTATCTGGTTTTGCACGTTCATAGCTGGAGAGAGCTATCTATCTATCTATCTATCTATCTATCTATCTATCTATCATCTATCTATCTTCTGTGAGGGCACAGAGATGAGAGGACACAGCAAGAAGTTGGCTGTCTGAAGGCTAGAAAGAGAACCCTTACCAGGATCCAAATTAGTCACACCTTGATCTTGGACTTCCTATCTCTAGAACTGTGAGAGATAAACTTATGTCGTTTATAATATACCCAGTGCTAAAAATAAAATAAGATGAAATTAAAAGTTTTGAAAGTTTGTTATGCATGCAAAAAACCACTTTGCAAACCAGGAAGCCTCAAACTGAAAGTGACAAGAGGAAGCTCAGAGGCATGATGTGACACGATGGCCTATAAAATGAAAATGAGGAGGTTGTTTAACCTTTACAACGATTGGTTATTACCACAGGGGTTTCAAGATGGTAGAGGATTGGTTGAAAGCAATTATCTTGTACCATTTTTGGAAGACAACTTATTTCATTTATAATTATCAGGGATATTTGCAAGAAATACTCTAAATTAAATTTTATTTATGTGGCCTAACTGATCTTGTCTGCTCAAGAGATTCTCAGGCTTGGTCTCATTTTACTTAATTTAATACCAGTTTAAGGTACTTTGTTGTAGTAGCCTGAATGAACTAAGACATATGAATTCATTTTCAATCTTTTTATGGAGGTATAAGACTTTTTCTTTGAAAGTTGTGATGGAAGTTTTCAGTATCCTTTTTTTCCCCACAAACATATGCATAATGTTTAGGCCACTCAGTTTATTTTTTAAATTAATTTTTAATGCATAATCATAGTTTAGGAAGTCATATAACACAAACAGGCTTATTGCAAAGGCACCATTTCTCTGTTACACATCTTTCTTGTCCAAAATCTTCTTTCATAGGCATCCATTTAAATCTATTTTTTAATTGTTTCTTTTAGCATTTGTGCATCACTAGTGTTATAAATAATATGTGCATTCTACTATCTTATAATTCATGAATTTTAGGTAATATCTATTTACTTGGTATTATTGTGGCTGAGAATTGAACTCTCTTATATTTTGTCTTGTGATTTCTTCCTTCCTCTCAATATGGTTATATTATAATTTGTTCTATTTGAGAGTCATTGGACTTCTTTAAGAATTTGTCTTTCAAAAATTTGGGAAAAATTTTAGCCATTGTCTTTTTAAATGTTGCCCCTTCCTTATTCTCCCTATCATTTACTTCTACAGCTCAAAATAAACATTGGACTTTACTACTCTTTCCTCCATGTTTCTTAACCTTTCTCTCATATTTTCCACATATTTTTTTCAGATCTATCATCCAACTCACTAATTCCTTCTTTAGCTTTGTCTATTCTGCTGCTTTACATACCCATTGAGTTTCAAATTTTGATTATGATAATTTTCATTTCTAGAAATTGTTTAATTTTTAAAATCTGTTTTGTCATTTTTTATAGCTTTGCTTTGCTCCCTCCTTGATATTTGTGCACATATTAACATAGGTACTCTATATTCTTTATTTGATAATTCCAATATTTGAACTCTTTATGGGTCTGGTTTAGTGTTCCAGCTGAGTTTCACTAAAGGTGGTTTGTTTCTTGAATTATGTCTGATTTTTAAAAGAATTGTGAACATATACTTGTAACTACCTCTGGGAGTCCTGTGAGGCTTGGGTGGAAGATGTTTTCATCTAAGGAGGAGTTGCCCTTGTTGCTGTCAAATACTCATGGGCATTATCAGCTAGAATCTACTTTTAACTAAATTCTCAGCTTGTGCCTTTTGTATGTACACATTTGTATGTAGTACACGTTTACGTCATGGCAGGTTGCTGTGTTTTGTTTTTGTGGAGATAGATTTTTTTCATTGTTTTCTATCTCTGTTGTGAAGTTTTTTGAATTTCACTTTTTTCCTTATAGTGTGGCTCTCTCTCAGCCCCAGCTTTATGTAGGTTTGTCTTCACTTTGCATCTCTACTTTGCCCAGGTTTAAGGCTTAGTCCACAGTACTCCCTCCTGCCCCTACCCTAGGTCCTCTGACTACAAGACCACCAGGCCCTGTTGACATTCTCAGGATATCGGGCACTTCCCTTTCTTAGCGTGGTGTTTTCACCTTAATGAGATGCGATTCCTCCTGCTTTCTTGTATGTTCTGATTTCTAAGGTTTAGTTTTCCTGACATATTTTGAGATATATTTCAGGAAGACTTTGAAATCTTTAACCTAAGATATTACTGAAATGAGAAATTTCTCAATTGGCTTTAGAGATAATAAGTTCATTGAATTCTTTATTTTCATCAATTATACCGAGAAGCTGTAAGGTAGCACTGTGTTCACTGTCCTAGTACATACTGATTCCATTATTACTGATTTGTTTTAGAAAGCAAAATCTTTGCAACTTAAAGCCAAATTTCTGACTCCTAAATCTATTGATAATTTATACAAAATAATCTGTTGCATTGAATGCCAGCACCACCAAAATATCACCAAAACTCTATATTTATATGTCAAAGCTGAGTTTGTTGTTCCTGCGGTAAGGAGTGCTTTAGCTTAAGAGAACCTTAGTAGTGTCTCAGACAGGAAAGGGCAAAATTGGGATGTTTACCAGAGTTTGAAGTCTAGTTTAAGGCAGGTCTTTCAGTACAGGTTAGTATTGGGTAAGGGTCATGATGTAATTGTTTAGAACTGGTGTGCACAGTAAGGATTTGGGGATACAGATTTCAGAGACTCTTGGGCTGTAATTGTGTTTGATTCTTTCTACTGAAGTTTTAATGGACCTTTAGGAAGATCCTGAACAAAAATCAAATGATTTGCAACTTTTTTACTCCTGGGCAAATAAAATGTTATGTTCCCAGAATAGTAAAGTTATATTAATGAAGACAGTGATAGAGTAAAACCCTGAGTATAAACAGTAAGTTGTGTGGGTGTAGATGCTTTCAGTTATCAAACATAAAATAGTAACTGTTTAAGAACACTTTATAAAATGGTACAACTTGATGATAACAAAGAAAAATCTTTCACAGAATCATGCAATACAGCACAGTTTGGACAAAATATGGCTGTGGTGCTAAACACACCTTTCTCAACAAGGCTTCCAATTGTGGCATAAGAATAGAAGTATTCTCTGACACTATTTAAATAGAATTGAAATGAGACACTCCTGGGCACTCTGATTTATGCAAAATCTGAAATGATGCATTCAGAAAATTACTTTTTTCAAATGTTCATTTTGATGCCATTGTCCTATTTGAGTGTCTCTCTTCTGTAATCCCATCAGTGGTCTCAGACTTTCTTACCCAGTGATGATGAGAGGATAGAAAGGTCTTTTCCCAAGGGCTGGATGCTTTGGATATGGAGAGGGAAATATTTCCTGAAGGGACTTCTGGCTTGGGTCTTGTTATTAAGCCTGATAATCTACAGCTACTGTATGTTGTTAAACTTAGATATCATAAATTGGAAGAAGCTCTATTATTTTGTATACTACTAAAAAAGAAGCCCTGCTGATTGAATCATGTAATAATGCTCTCTTTTCACCTAGAATTTTTGTTTCATAGTTATTAAAATAGCTCCTCTATATTTAGAGATTTATTTTTATCTTATATCATTCTTTAGTTATAGAAAAAGAAAAAATGCCAAATAAATTATTCTTAAAATGCTTTCACATTTAGATAGCAACTCTTCAGAAATACCTTTGATTCAGAGGCATTACTATTAATGTTTTTCCAACAGTAGCATCATCTTCGTCATCAAGAATGTTGGTAGTGCGGCATTTCTTGAGAATATATTTTTATTGCCTCTGAAATTCTCTTCCAATAATATCCATTCTATAAACTTTGATGCTTGTACTCTTTTGATCTTATGAATCAGTATCAAAAGATGGTTTTAGATAATAATCAGGATTCATATTTCTTCTTCAAATGGTCCTTAAATGGTTTGCTGGCAGATCGTTTATACCACCAGGAAAAATAACCAGACAATGGCAACTACATTATGACATCAGCCTGGCTACTACTGATTATAAGATATCATTAATTGCATATCTTGGAGTCAATGAAATAAAGTATTCTGTATGGAAAAGTCTACTTATTATAGTATTTCCTCTCAATTTTTCCTAACTTATTCTTTATTATATAGTCTTATTAACTTGATTTTCTTAGTTCTCTGGGAGGCTTCATTCTTACTTTAAATGTTTAGCTCTAGGACTGTTGATCCTGGCAGACTTTCTGCAGAACCTTAGAGGGCTACTCCTCTTTCTTATAAAAGTCTCACCCTGAAGGCCATAGTGTGCAATTTGCAGAATAATATTTTACTGGTAAAACATACTTCGTACTTGATTCCCCAGGTGGTTTAAGTGAAAGTTTCAATTCCAAGCTTCAACATGACATCAAATCAAAGAACTGGGCTTGGGAAACTTACTGTCCAAGAAAAAGAAGTGATATTAATATGTCCCTTCTGGATTAAGTTATTTAACCCCAAAGGTGTCCATGAGTGTGAGCTGGACTACTGTCTGCTCCTGGAACAAAGTGAGACTAATAAATTCACTTAAAGTGTCAGCTTCAGTTTAAACTGCATAAACTGAGTGGTCCCCAAGCAGAAAACCCAATAGCCCAGTCCTTTGCTATTCTAGTTTCCATGACATTCAGCAATAAACTAATCACCACCTGGTGGAGTAACCTCTTCAGTGATTGTGACTCTTTTTCAGTGAATTTGGATAACATGCTGCTGATTACAATATTATAAAGAAAAGCATAAAAACAAGACTGATGTAGTTTCCAAATTTCGAAAATACTTTCTCCATTCTTTAGGAACATAATGAAGGTTATCTCCTGTAAGGTGTCAATAATGACTTTTAGGGAATTTTTAATGTTTTTCGCCCCTTTTCTTTATATATTAGCCATTGCAAGCTTTATATTGCATTTCTGAACTTATTGAGATCACTAAACTCAATCTTCTTTTTTTATGTGGCTGGAATAACAAAAGGGGAGGTCGTTCTCCAGGTGGCCTGGAACTGACCAAGTTTTTCCCCTTCTTGCTTGTAGTTCTCAAGAATAACAGTAGAATGTGTTAGGAATGCAACATCCTGAGAGAGGGAGGAACAGCCTGAAACAGCCCTGTTCCTGTCTCTCCTAGGAAATGTAGCATCTTGAAGTAGGAAGGAGCTGCTCAGGAAGACCAAACTTTCCCCTGGAATAAGTACGTCCTTTAAAGCTTTAGTCCAGTGAGTGACATTGCCCTTTTGGTGTATAAGCCAGGGCAGGCCACCTTTTGAGCTCCCTCAGCTGTGGTGCAAGTGGGGCAAGCTCAGGCAAGACTCCCTCTGTCTTGTGTAACTTTTGTGAGCTGTTGGGGACTGGCTCACAATGGATCTTGGGTTTCTTTTGTCCCTTGCTGCCTATCTGTAAGTAATGAATTCACTTCATGTAACTTGCATCTGAGTCTATTCTATCTCATAGGATTCAGTAACCAGAGCACAGTGAACCTGCTCCACAAAAACTCCTTTACTTTTGGTATAGAGGGGCAAGATATATACTCTTTTCCTGCTTCTGAAGTTCAAGTAAGATTCATGTGCTCCAGAGAAAAGGTCATTACTGGGGATTAGGGTGTGGGAAAATTCATTATTAAACTCTCATGCATTATTAAACCCTCATATGCTTAAGTATGGATCCTGATCAAGGCCGTACTAGGAACTGGGGGTACCAAAGGTACAGCCCATAGTTTCTCATGGCTTTTTGAGTAGTTTACTTTCTAGCAGAGGAAGGAAAACCTATATAGAAACTTGCCGATCACAACAGGAGCCGGGAGATGTGCACAGCAGAACAAGGGATGACAACAATAACTGTTTTTAGTTATCGAGGTGAGGGAGGGACATTGTTGACGGTTGGGTTAGAGAGAGTTTCATGGAGGAGACCAAGTGTGTGATGAGTTTCAGCGACTTTTTTTTTTCCGCCGGTTTTACAGGGAACAAGGCAAACATTTTCATTTGTCATGTTAAAGCTTTATTTAGTTCCTTAGTGGTTCCTCACTGTAGCAAAGCCAGTTGGACTTGGTCCAAATGGCTGAGACGGTGCACCAGAAGCCAGGCAATGCTGTCATTTTTGCTAAGATGGGTGAGGAGTGGGGTAGGAGACTAAACAGGATTCAGCAAGCAACTCGTTGGAGAGTTCTGCCCTGCCCATTCTAGCCCTTCCCCGGGTTACATTCCTTTTCTGAACCATCTGACCTTGCAGGGCTCTGTACAGAGCTGCTCCCTGCCCTGAGGTGCAAAAGTACAGCTCACTGGGCCCCATTATGATGGGAACAGGCCAAGAGAAGGTGAAGGGAGTACACTTCTAGGGTCTTCCTTCTTGCGTTCGTCCTGGAGGGAGAGAATGGTTTGCTGCTGCTGCAGGAACTTCCCTGCCCACCTGTGGTCTGCAGACACTGCTTCTCACCGGCTCATGTACACAGGAAGTGCACAACATGGTGGAAGCCAAGTCACATATCGATTATATTCAGAAATTCATGATGTTCACTTTTGGCAAGAAAATCTCAGGTTTTGCTTACTGTCAGGTTTCTTGATGATCTCTTAGAGATTCAGAATTGTGATTTAGCAACTCTTTGTTGGCACAAGATTTGCTGCCTGCCTTCTTTTATGCTTTGTCAGTCAAAATGATGCTTGACATTTTTAGGCGTGATCTAAGTTCTTTATGGGATAAGGAGACCTTGGAAATAAGGAGAGTCTGGAAGCTTTTTTCAAAGAAAGTTTAGTCATCAGGGTCAGCAGTCAAACTGTGAATGTGAATGAAGCAAAACTGGGACCTTTTTCATTCCCTGAGGGTAACGTTTTTCAACATTACTGAGCAAAGAATTGGACCTGGGCTAATGCCGCTGGTCTTAAATCAGACTAACAAATATGTATAATTTTGAATAAATAGAAATTGCCACCCTTCTTAATTGACACACGTCTTTCCTATTCCATTCTATTTGTATTGTGATATATTTACTTAGCTCTCTTAAATATTTATCATTTTATATTTACAAATTCATTATTAACAAAAGAATACAATTAAAAAAGCTTAATTTCAATGTCTCATACATGACAACATTTACATTTAAAAATATCTTTATCTTCTTTTCTAGGATAGCTTATTTTAAATTATAGATTATTTCAAATCATGGTTGCTGAAGTATAATTTTCAAAGGTAAAACCATGACTCTCATGAAAATATAAACATGCATTAAAGATGACATTGAACTCTTTAAAGAAGGAACCGATAAGATGTTCAAACCTGTTCAAAGGAGAATTTGAACAATGTACAATTACATATTTTAACTACATATATATGTATACATATATACACACATACACAGACATAAGAATGCTGAAATGAATTTGCTACTGGATGATGCAAAATTGGTTAATGTTCTATAGGGCAATAAAGTGTAATATAATGATATACATTTAGAATCATCTATAGGGTAGAAATGAATATTTCTAATAACAAAATTCACTTGCATTGTTATGGACAAGAATCATTTGCATTACTATCAGTTTTCTACAAATTGACTTTTACCCTTACTGAGTTTAAAAATAATTTATCATTACAAATACAATCAAAAATACACAATTTGATAGAATCAAATAATTTGTTTCTTTTCTTTCTTTTTTCTTCTTTCTTTCTCTTTCTCTTCTTTTTCTCTTTCTTTCTTTCTTTTTTTCGAGAAGGGAGTCTCAATTGGTTGTCCATGTGGGAGCACAGAGAACTGTTCATAGATCATTGCAACTTTGAATTCCTGGCCGAAGGCATCCTCCCCCTTAGCCTTCTGAGTAGTTAGGGCTACAGGCATGTGCCACCATGCCCTGTTAATTGTTTTATTTTTTGTAGTGACAGGGTCTTGCTATGTTGCCCAGGCTTCTCTTGAACTCTTGTGCTAAAGCAGTCCTCCTGCCTTGGTCTCCCAAAGTACTGGAATTACAGGCATGAGCCTGTACCTGGCCTAAATCTCAGCATGTTAAGGTAATGGATCCCAAAAATTAATTTGGGAGGGATCATAGATTACAAAGTAAAAGTTAAAACTACAGAACTTCTAGAAGAAAATATTAGAGTGCTTCTTCATAATCATGGGATGGACAAAGATTTCTTAAGTAGGATAGAAAAAAGAAAAAACATAAAAGAAAAAAATTGTAAATCAAATTTTGTAAAAATTAAAATTCTATTTATCAAAGAAATAGAAATTGTTAAGAAAATGAAAGACAAGCCATAGACTGAGCAAAGTATTAAAAATACTTATATCTGGTAAAATGCTTGTAGTAAGAATATTTTTAAAACTCTAAATCTCAATAATAAAAGACAAACCTAACTTATAATAGACAAAAACCGGAAAGAGAAAATATGTGAATGGACAATAAACTCATGGAAAGACAATCAATGTCATTAGTGTTCAAGGAAATGTATTTTCCTGAAAACTATGATAAGATAGCACTTACCCACTAGAATGGCTAATATTAAAAAAGCTGACAGTATTATTGGCAAGGATGTGGGCAACTGGAACTCTCATATGCTGGTGGGGGAATAAAATGGTGCAACCTCTTTGGACAATAGTTTGGCAGTTTCTTATTATATTAAACATATATTTACCATGTAACCGAGAGATTCCTCTTCTATGTGTTTACAGAACAGAAATGAAAGCATATGCCTACAAAAAAATTTATACAAGAATATTTATTGTGGTTTTGTTCATAATTACCCCAAACATAAAAAAATCCAAATATCCAGCAAACAGTGAATAGTTAAACAAATTGTGATATGATTGTACAATGAGTACCAGTCAATGAAAAAAGGAGCAAACTGCTGACATGTGCAATGATATGGATGCATTTCAGAAACTTTATGTGGAATGAAAGAACAGACACAAAGACCATACTGTATGGTTCTCTTAATATATTGTAGAGATCAAAACAGTGGTTGCCTGTGAGGTGATATGGAGTTGGGTATCCTGGAAAAGGAGAGGAAGGCAACTCTCTGGGGTGATGGAAATGTTCTGTATTCATTGGGTGGTTATATGAGTGTATGTAATTGTCAAAATGTATTGAACTGTCTACTAAAAAGCTACACATTTTATTGGACATAAATTATACCTCAATGAAAAAGATAATAAAAAAAATTCACAATGATGGTGATGATTAATTTTACCTATCAATTTGACTGGGCCATAGGATGCCCAGATATCTGGTTAAACATTATTTCTGGGTGTATCCATAAATGAGTTTTTGAAAGAGATTAGCATTAATCCTTTAAAGCCAGGCCACCTGCTTTACTCAGTGCACCATTGGTGCTGGCATCATTCAATTGGTTGAGGGCCTGGATAGAACAAAGAGGAAGAGGAAGGTTGAACTCACCCTTGTAACTCATTATATATCTATCTTTATCCATCTCTCTGGAGATACATCTATATATATTGCCTATTGGTTCTGTTTCTCTGGAGAATGCTGACTAATCCAGTGATACAGCTCCTTCTTGTTTGTGAATAGAATACATGACACAAATGATCTTACCAAAAAAGATGGAAATGCAAGGTAATCTAAGTGGTTCATCAGGAAGAATAACCTTCCATGGGTAAGAGACTGAGATTTGTACTATGGCTTTACTTGATCTCATCTAATTTTTTTAAAGCTCAGTGTCCTCTCTTTGACCATGTGAATAAATATATATGTGTGTGTGTATATATATATATATATATATATATACACACACACACACACATATATATATGAAAGTGCTTAGTAGAAACCCAAATTTTAAGTAGGTATTGAGGAAATATCAGTTATTTTCTGTTCCTCATTTTTGTTACTGTCCTGAGTGGTAACTGGTTAACGAGCCTAAAGAATTTGCTCAAATCAGAACACACACGGTTGATCTCGGGCACATAGAATCAATCAGTAGTAACTAGAAAGAGAAAGAGTCTTGAAGGAAAATTTACATATTTTTTAAGAAGATTTATGTTTAAAACTTACATTACATCATTTTCAAATATTTTGCTGGTTTAATCACTGGAAAGCCATTTTTAAAAAAGAGATACTGAACATTATTTCTTTTGTAAGAGTTATTTTAAATAATATTTTCCCCTATACAATATTTCTCCAAAGAATAAATCTCTGTCCTGTATTCCGTGGAAGACATTATTTTTTTCTTTTGGAGATGATCTTGCTCTGTCACCGAGGCGGAGTGGTGGAAAACATTTTAAGTGTAGTTTCAGTAATTTAAAATACTCACATCTGTCAAGGAATGCTGAGATAGGTGTATCAGTTTATTGTGATAACTGAAATGAAATAAAAATGAAAAAATATAAAGTTTTGTGACATTAAGTTAATGTTAACTTATTTATAAAATTATGATCACATTATTTATGAATATTCAGTTCAAACATCTCTCACATCTGCAGGGAGAATTTCCAAGAGATATAAAAGGGAAATCTTGTCTTACAGAGATTCCAGTAGCATAACTATTTCTTTAATAGAGTTGACAAATTCTTTCTTTTCAGTAAATTTAAAACTTATGAAATAATAACTTGATTGAATGAAGAATAAGGAATATACTATTTAAATTTAAAAGGTATACCGTTCCCCCTGCAAAAATGAACAGAGAATATGTTTTCCTTTTGAACTTTCACTTGCATAAAATGGCTCAAATGAACTGAATTTCAAGAGACTGGGACACTCCAGCTGATTGCTGATCTATGGGTGTTTTAATTTACAATCCGCTCACCTTTCTGAGCTCATCATTTTTTATTGATTTTCAATTGGAGTTTCTACATGTATAATTATATCACTGATAATAATTGCAATGGTGTTTCCTTCTTTTCTTTAATATTTTTACATTTCATTTGTTTACATTGTATTTCATTGGCTGATTCTTATAGGAAAATGTAAAATAATAATGGAAATTATAGGCATCTTTGCCTGTTACTGAATTTAATATGAATAATGCTTTTAATTTTACCATTAGACATGACTTTTATTTTATTTGTATATGTATACATATTTATTTTCACGTTAAATAAATGTCCATCTATTTCTATCCTAAGTTTTAAAAATATAATTAAGAATAGAAGCTATATTTTACAAATTAAAGTTTTTGGTACCTATTAGGAAACCATATAATTTTTTTCTTTTGATTTAAAAATGTGATAGATTATATAGATAAGTTTTACTACAGGATTCTATTTACAGATATTTTATTCAACAGGGATATTAAACTGTTGATTAGTTTAACGTGTTTCCACAAAGTGTTTAAGATGGCTAGTGTAAACATTCAGGATAAGAATTTGATCTTATATTCCATAATATATGCCACAATTCAATTTTATTAATAAAAAAGCTACAGTTCTATTATATTCCATATTTATGTTGAGTGGAATAAAATCATAGATTCTATACAAAATCAAAATATCTGGATAATGTAGCATGTTGAAGACATATTTCTGTCCAAAACTTGAGCCATGTGTCCCTTTGAAAACAGGGACTGGCCAGGCCCAGTGGCTCACGCCTGTCATCCTAGCACTCTGGAAGGCCGAGGTGGGAGGATTGCTTGAGCTCAGAAGTTCGACACCAGCCTGAGCCCTGAGCAAGAGTGAGAGCCTGTTTCTATTAAAAATAGAAAAAATATTAGCTGAGTGGGGTGGCGCATGCCTGTAGTCCCAGCTACTTGGGAGGCTGAGGCAGGAGGATCACTTGAGCCCAGGAGTTTGAGATTGCAGTGAGCTATGATGACACCACTACATTCTACCCAAGGCAACAGAATGAGACTTCGTCTCAAAAAAAAAAAAAAAAAAAAAAAAAGAAAAAGAAAAGAAGAAATAAAACAGGGACTGTGTTTGACATACACACCACACCCCACGCACCCACCCATCCACCCCCACACACACATATACACACATAAAATCAACCTATACAGTGCCCTGGCATACAGTGGATGTTCAATAAAAGGTTCTTTTGTTTTTTTTTAATGGTTCCTTTTTTAAAACATATTGAGTGAATCAGCTCATATAAACACATCTTTTTTTTAGGTTTGGCAAAGCCGTGGCAGAAGATGATCGTACATAGACTCTTACTGGTCCTATCTAAGTCCTGGGAGCCATAGAGTGACCAGGGTAAGCATTTCTGCACTCTTTTCTCTTAGAAGATGCAAAAATACATCTGGCTGGGAGCCACTGTTGAATTTTTTCTGACTTTTTCTATCACAGTTTTATCATCATTAGGGAGAATTAATAAAGTTGTCTTGTTAAGAGTAGGGGAAACAAAAGGAAGGTTAAAAGAAGCAGAAAAGGGTTAAGTTTTTGCCCTCGGGAGGAAAATGTGTTATTATATGTAGGCTTAATGAAAAACATTATCAGAGAGGTGAAAAGCAATCTCCTGGTTAGACTTTTTACTTTCAATTATCATAATAAAATGATCATTTATTATGTTTATGCTACAATAAAACTCATTTATGTCTGTGTAACAATAATAATAATTGATGGCTAATGGCTTTACTTTTTTATCTCATTTATTGCACAGGCCAGTTCAATTTATTTGTAATCCCCAGTTTACAAATAAGTTAACAGAGTTTAGAGAGAATATATTCATAAACTATACGTGTTTTAAGTGGACGGCTGTATTTGAAGTCAGCGTTGTCTGGCTTCAAAGCTGCATTTTTAAACACTATACAATATAGTTTGATTATTTTCTTCTAAGTTATGAAAATGTCTTTAAACCTTTGCTCTGGGTCTCCTTTAAATCACCCCTGTACCTTCCCATATTTTGTTGCTTCCTAAAAAACCAGCTGAACATACACGATTTCAGGACTCTAATTTTTCCATTCTCATCAGCTTTTATTGCCTACTTCCATGATCATGCAGAGTCAAATTTTGTTCATATGACATAAGAGCGCAGGGTTTGTTTTTTTTTTTTTTCTTTTGAGTATTCAGTCACCAATAATATTCTGGATATTTTTTGCAACTAATTTCCATTTAAGGAAAAAAATTATCAAATTGATACATAATAGGAAGAAATCATATTGAAAGCTATCAGTGTGTCTAAAATAACGATCACATGCAAGGCGTTCCAGTTATTTGGAAAAATCTCGTAAATCTTTGCTGATGTGATCTCCTTTTCAAAAATTTTGGAGCAATATATGATCTTTTCCAATCTGATGCGTCTATTTTCAGTTTTATTATAATATTTTTTCTCTTGTTGTTTATAATCATTTGCTGACTTTCTAAAAAATATTCCTAGACATTTTAAACTACTAATCTTCTTAAGAACTGAGGATGTAAGGGTCACACTGGTCCTGACTTATTCAAACATATCCAAGTATTCTGGCCCACCCTTCAGGGCTTCAGACAGTTGCATGTCTATACTGCACAAAAAAAGGCTGCTGTCAAAGGCATGTCTTATGACATTTTAGGGTGGATTGCATTTTGTTTTCTGGAGTGAGTTACTATCCATATGAAAGAGAACAACTTTCAGCTTTTCTAGACTAAAATTTCATTTGCTATAGAAATAGACTTTTTATCTAACTCACTCCAAATGCATACATTTTGAGATATAAGATGTTGAAATCTGCAAGGGCTATTATACATCAAAGCAAGGGAAAGTGACCGAATAAGATGCAATAATAAAATAGAATAATAAGTAATTTATAGAAATAATATAAGACTATATATTACTATAGTTATGAAATATAAATTATAAAATACATAATATATATTTTATATATAATTTAATATATAAAATATAAATATGTGTATTTATATATAATATATTATTTTATATGTAATACATAAAATAATAAATAGGAATAAAAATAGAAATCAAGCAAGGTAGGAAAATTTCATGGCCCAAATAGTAACGGAGCTCAGAAGAATGCCTTGTATGGTAGAACGGTAGCAAGGTGGAAACGAGACACTTGTATTGCCCTTCTCATGTAATATTTTGCTGACCCGGATGATATTAATTCAATTAGTGTCTTCTAAAAATAGGGAAAAACACACAAAAAGGATGTAAAAGGCACTTATAATTTCATTACTTTAAACCCCATGAAATTACACAAGGAAAATAAAATGTCTTTTCTCTCTCCAATTTTACCTACTGAAAGAAATATTGTTACTAGTTTGCTGCTTTTTAGTAATTCCTGAAAATACTTCTTGTAGGGACTGCAGCCTCATCACCAGAAGCTCTGGCTGTCTGGTTACCTGTAAGTCTGTTAAGAAGGACAACCTGAGCAAAAATGGCGGGGGCTATGCAGTTACAGTGCTCTGCCTAAGTGTTCAAGTCATTGCTCCTGGTCATATGTGTGGGAGCCCTGTTCACACCTACTTTTCAAACACTTGGCATTAGCGGTCCCTTTTATACCTGGACAAATTTCTTGCTTCTTTTTCTTTGTTAAAGCTGGTGCCAAAATTCTGCCTGCTGTTCATTTCTGCTTGGGAACTTCTCTGGTTCTTCTCTCTGCCCACTGACTTCGGTGTGAGACACAGTCCCATCAAATTCTACTTCCTGGCTTCCTCAGTAAAAAGGACAAAGAATATTGGGTCTACAAAAATTAAATTATTCTATTTTAGAGATTTTTTTGTTATGTTGGAGTCATTTTATAATAAATAGAAGTAATTTGAAAAGGCTACCTTTGATCAGTTTTCTGCTTACTGCATCAAAGTCAGTGGAGGAAATGCAAAAATCAATGGCTTGCTGTAGGTCTTAGACTCCTGCGGCTTTGGTAAAAGTAAACAAATATTACTGCTAGGATGGCCTCAGTTTCTCTTTGACTATTTCATCTGCTCAGGAGCTTGTATGTGTTCATGTAACCCTCTGATGGCCCAGGTCCCTTCCCTTCAGTGCCTGTAGTAAGAAGCATCCATCCTGAATTTTTCTTGACTTTTTCTTTATGTGCTTCCAATTTTTAATAAAATGTGTTTATCTGGTTTCCCATTCAAACAAGTTCTAGTAAGATGATAGAAGACAATCAGATAACAAAATTTACTTTATTGATGACCAGGAAAGTCTTCACACAGGCTCTTGATGTACCCAAAGACTAGAAAAGGAAATAATGAAAATATCATAAACCCTAGGTGGTGGCTAATTTTGGTCATATGTAAATCTGTATATAAATAGTGTATAATGTTCAAACTAGGTTGATACAATTAGAATTAGTTGAATGATATTTGGAGTCCCTCATCTGTAGCATGACATAACAGCAACATTTCTCTCCTAAGTTTGCCATAGCAATAAAAATGAGATGACATATAAAAAGCTTTTCTGGTGCCGTGCCATAGTAAACACTCAGCAAACATGAGCTGTATTATAATTATTATTTCTAGAAATCTAGCAGCTTAGGAACATGTAGACTGAGGTAAAGGTGTCAGAGTTTAACCTCTTTCTGGGATTCAAAAATGAGGAGAAACATACATTTCTAAAAGTAAACTTTGAAAGTCGTAGTTTTTCCATCCTTTGTAGTTAATAGTATCCCTTTGGGCAGCATATAATGTGTTGATTTACATGTTTCAAGAGTACTTTATAGTGTCCATTGGTAATATTTCACTAATAAAGGTATAGTTTTACAAAAAGAAACTTCGACTTGAGAGAACATGAGAGACAAAGTCATAAAGAAGAGCAGGTGATCGCCATAAATCAAATAAGGGTGATAGTTGGACAAGCAGGACCCAGAGAAGAGAGATGCCCACTGCAACGCAGACTAAAACACGTCCAAATACTGAGTAATACACATTTCAACTCTGTCAAACAGCACATACTAATTTTTAGAAATGGCATCTCTGTGAGTGCCTTTATTACAAAACAAAAATTCTAGACTATCATCAAGAAGGCACAATACACAAGGAATTAATGAAGTCTCAAAGCCACATGGGATCGGCAGGCACGTCATCGCAGTAAGACAATACAATGTGGCTAAGGTGTCCTGACAGCCTGGAGAGAGAAACCAAAGTTTGCTTGGGGGCTTTGGCAAGGACTGCATGGAGGAGGTGACTCTGTGTCAGGACCATAAAGCATAAGTAGACGTCACCCAGCAGGGAATTAGGGTTTCTTGGAAAATTACTGTTTCCTAAGCTTGCCCTACATGTTGTCTTACGGTATTGTGGTCAGTGCTTCATGAATATGGTCTTACTTGAACTGTGTAAACACCCTGTGGGTGGATACTCTATCCCCATTTTACAGGTTTCGAAATTGATAGCCGTAAGTAACAAAGGCTCAAGTTTACACAGTTAGCTAGAGGCAGATGCGACCTCTGAATCCACGATTGCATGAGTCCATGTTTTTTCTGCGAAGACACTGCCCTGAGGACATTCCAGGAACAGATCCTGGACTGGCAAAGTTATAGCATTTTGGAGAAAATGACAAGCTAGAGAAAGAGTAAGTAGGTCAGTGTCACAAGAGCTTGTAGTTTTGGGAAAGGGAAAAGGTACTGCCAAAAAATAAAGTTAAAGGATGTTTTCATATTCCATTCTCTTTAAAGTTTATACTATAATTTTTTTTTTTTTTTTTTTGAGGCAAGGTGTCACTCTGTCGCCTGGGGCTAGAGTGCAGTGCTGTCATCATAGCTCATTGCAATCTCAAACACCTGGGCTCAAATGATCCTCCTGCCTCAGCCTCCGGAGTAACTGGGACTACAGGCATGTGCCACCATGCCTGGCTAATTTTTCTATTTTTTGTAGAAATGGGTTCTCGCTTAGGCTGGTCTCAAACTCCTGGCTTCAAGTGATCTTCTCACCTTGGCCTCCCAAAGTGCTAAGGATTATAGACATAAGTCACTGTGCTGGGCCTCAGATTTTAATGTTTACAGTCCTTTACATCTTCTCTCTCATACAAGCCATACCCTCTCCTCTCATACCTAGCATACACAAGTCATATCATCAAAATGATCCCAAGTTTCCAGGTTTATTCTTTCTCTCATTTCTCTTTCACCATCAGTATCATCTCTGTCTTCCTAAAAGAATTATCCTAGTTACAGAGGTTTTTCTTTTTAATCCAAATATTCACATCAAAAATTGTTGATATCCTGTTTCCTCAAGTCGTGGACTCTATCTTGTTATCCTGAACTTAGGAATGAAATTTAAATGAATCAATTTTAACTGACCGGTAGCTTTTCTTTTCTTTTAATTTCAAAATATTTAGGGGGATACAAATGTTTTTTTTACATGGATAGCTTTTATAATGCTTAAGTCAGGGCTATAAGTGTGCTCCTTACCTGAATTATGTTCATTGCACCTGTTAGGTAGGTTTTTACCCATCCTCTCCCCCCTTCCCCCTTCTTGATTTCCTATGACCTTTACTTCTCTCTGTGCCCATGTGTGCCCATCGGTTAGTTCCAACTTATTAGAGAGTACGTGTGGTGTTTGTTTTTCCATTCCTGAGATACTTTACTTAGGATAATAGTCTCCAGTTCCATCCAGGTTGCTGTAAAAGACATTAATTTATTTATTTTATTGGCTGAGTAGTACTCCATGGAGTACATATGCCACATTTTGTTAATCCACTCACGAATTGATGGGCACTTAGGTTGATTCCACATCTTTGCAATTGTGAATTGTGCTGCAATAAACATTTGAGTGCAGGTGTCCTTTCGATAAAATGACTTCTTTTCCTTTGGGTAGTTACCCAGTAGTGGAATTGTTGGCACAAATGGTAAGTCTATATTTATTTCTTTGAGGAATCCGCACACCATTTTCCATAGAGGTTGTACTAATTTGCAATCCCATTGACAGTGTGTAAATGTTCCTTTCTCTCTGCATCCACATGAGCATCTACTGTTTTTTGACTGTTTAACAATAGCCATTCTGACAGGGGTAAGGTGATCTCTGATTGTGATTTTAATTTGCATTTCCCTGATGATTAGTGATGTTGCTGACCTGTAGCTTTCCATGTCTCTTAAAAGGCAACTTTTAAAATTTGACTCACAATTCCGTTGAAAAGCATTCTGGTCAAAAAAAAAGAAAAAAAAAATTAAGGGCCAAACTTTCTTGTTCAAAATTCCTTGGCCCATTAATTTTCAGTGGTGTTCCATTTCATGTAAAGATGGTTTGGCCAGCTCTCGTCCTGATCTAGGCTGGTCATTAAAAGTCCCATGACATTGTTTTTGAAAGAGTTAGAAGTGTTAAGTCTAGAGTTTTGGCCAAATTCCATGTGAAGTCATTGGGATCTGCCTCTTAGCTCCTCTCTGTGGCTTTTGATGGTATTCTTGGTTATTTTCTCAGATTTCTTAATGGATGGGAAGCTGTCTTTAATAGTCAGGTGCATACACATTCTTTTCCATGGTACTAAGATTTGAGCCAGGAGGTGGATAGATTTGGGAGATTCCCACAAAGTTCTCTTACTTTAGTAACCGGGCAGTCTCTGGGCATCTTTATGTTCCGCTAATCTATTGCTATGTAACAAACCACTCCAAACTTAGTGGCTTAAAACAATGACAACATTTATTTTACTTATGTTTCTGCATTTTAGGTGAGGCTTGTGGAAACAAGTGTCTCTGCTTTACTTGGCATCCGTTGGATCAGCTCAAAGGCTGGGGCCTGGAATCGCTTGATGGCTTGCTGCTCCTGCACATGTTTGGCAGACGATGCTGGCTGTCAGCTGGGACCTCTGCTGGGGGCCGTGGTCGAAACACCTCTATATGACCTTTCCATTTGGCAGCTTGGCTTTTTCACAGCTTGGTTGTTATGTGTTAAGGATGATTATCCTGATAGTCACGTTGAAGCTGAATCTTCTTTTTTTTTTCTTTTTTTACTTAGCCGTAGAAACTATGTAAATACCACTTCTATAACATTCCTTTCATTTCGAATGAGTCATTTTGTCCAATCCACATTCAAGAGGAGGGGAATTAGATGCCACCTATTGAAAAAAGACATGTTAAAGAATTTGCGTATATATTTTAAAACACTGCACCTACCTTCTTGCCTCTGTTTAAAATGAGGAAATGGAGCATCAGAGAGTGGCAGATCTGTGATTTGATTGGATGCTGTCTGATCCTGAATTAATTTTTTTCCTCAATGTTAAAATGTGTTGATAACTATTCTAAAGTCACCTTTATGATAAAGAACTCATACTGTCTTATCTAAATTGGGCATTAGCAAACCATGGTCTATGGGCCAAATCTAATGCATTGTTTGTTTTTATAAGTAAAGTTTTATTGAGACACAGCCATATTTTTAAATTTTTTTTTTATTTCAGCATATTACGGGGGTACAAATGTTTAGGTTATGTATATTTCCTTTGCCCCACCAAAGTCAGAGCTTAAAGTGTGTCCATCCCCCAGAAAGTGTGCACCACACCCGTTAGGTGTTTATATACCCATCCCCTCCTCTCCCTCCCATTTACCCGACACCCAATGAATTATTATTACTATATGTACACTTAAGTTTTGATCAGTTGATGGTGCGTACATGTGGTGCTTGTTTTTCCATTCTTGTGATACTTCACTTAGTAGAATGGGTTCTAGCTCCATCCAGGATAATACAAGAGGTGCTATATCACCATTGTTTAATTTGTGTATTGTCCATGGGTGCTTGTATCCAACAATGGGAGCTGAATGATTGTAGTAAAGACCTTATAGGCTATTTGGCCCTTTACAAAAAATGTTTGCCCACCCCTGCATTAGATTGTCTATCTATTGTACATATGATTTCTGGATTTCAGGAGATGGACTACTGCCTTAATGCTAACTAAATGCACAATAGTGTCCTAAACTGTTGGAATTCAAAAACTGATGATATTTTGTCCCATGCCCAAAGTGTGTGGAGTTTGGACTATGCACACAAAGCTGTTTAAAATGACAAAGAGATCTATAAAAACCATATTTGTTGTTATCAGTCAGGATAGAGTCAGAGATGCAGAACCACTTGGGATTTTCCATAGAGATTTGATCTTATGCAATTTTGGGAGCTGGTTCAACAGAATATGGGTGCTTTTATATTGGGTGCTAAAGCCTGGAGTCATCACAACGGTCATATAGGAAAGAAAGCATAGACAAGGTGGGACAAGACAGGCTGAGCTAAAACCCAGGAGGGCAAACTAGAACCTCCAGGATGAATCCACTTATGAAGATGGACTGGAACCCTCATTAGTCTCCTCCTTCCTCTAAGTCTCCTACTTTGATAGTGTGGGCATCCTGTAGGAGAAGCTGGTGCCCTTTGTCCTTCCCTGGCCCAAGAGTCAGAGATGCTGAAGCAGGAGCTGAAGCAGGAACAGGAGGTTATGCAGGCATGAAGCTGAACACTGCCACCAATGTGAGTCAACAGATAGAACGTAGGAGCGTAGTCACTGCAGCTCCTATCCAGTTCCAACCTCTGGAGAGTAAAAATAATATGGTTGCTACTTCACTTCCGTCTTCTGAATCTCAAGCAAGATGCCTCTCATGGCCCACACTCACAAGAATCATGTGGTGAAGTAATCTGAGAAAGGGAAGTTCTGCTTAGTTCACATAATACCTGGGGCTCATTGGAAGAATGTTCCACAGGCATCTCAGAGTCTGCACACACTCACCAAACTGACCCTCACCTTCTACATTCTGTGCTTGGTGACGACACCGCATCCCCAAAACGGTCATCTTTGAAGATTTTTCCCTGTTCTTTAGCTGATATGTCTCAAGTGCCCATTCTGTCTTCCAAGAGTGTTTCCTTCCTCGCCATTTCCACCACCTTAGTCCAGCAATCACCACTCCCTGTGACATTACTGCAACGACACGATGGGGCTATCCTGGTTGCTAATCGTAAACCCCTTTTCAATCATCTTCCCCATTGCTCTCTGAGCAGGCTGTCTAAAATACAAATGTCCTGACCCCCAAAAGTCATTTAATGTCTCCTTGTATTATTGAAGATGAAGTCTCATCATAGCATGGTATACAAGGCCATTCATAATTTGAACAACCTCCTGTCTCTCCCTTCTCCCACGTTTAGATCATGTCCTGGTCCAGATCACCCTTTCATAAGTCTGCTGACATTGCACATTCTTTCACATCCCCGTAGTTTAGATATGCAATTTCATCTGCCTCCTCCGAGCATCTGCACTTCCTGCCAACACAGGTACTTTCTTCTCCAGTACATCTTACACTCATTCTTGAAGATTTGGCTCTAGTTTCATCTCCTTTAGGGCCCTTTTGTAAACTTTATTCTCTCTGCTCCAATTTGGGCAGTGCTGTTCCTCTGTGCTTTCATTAACCATAGGAGTCTAGCCTTTGTCTATTATAGATTTATCACACCTTGTAATTGACTGTGGGTTTATTAATAATAAGAAGAATTATTGTTAATATTATGGTATCTGGAGGTTACTGAATGCAGACTATGACCAAATACAGTGTCAGAACTTTATAGTATCATTTAAGTCTTAGAGCAAACCCGTGAAGTGGGTACTAACATTGGCAATAATTGACATAATTTGTCCACAGTTATATTCCAAAGAAGAGAGGTTCAAACCTGACTTTTTTTTTAATGTTGGTTCTGTTTTTATGAATATAACTTGTCTTTTTTAAAAAATTTTTATTTATTATGCATACATGATAGCTGTATACATTTATGGAGTATATGTCATGGTTTTTTAATTTAATTTAATTTTTTTTATTTCAGCATATTATGGGGGTACAGATGATTAGGTTACGTATGATGCCCTTACCCTCCCTCCCTGCCAAGGCTGAGTTTCAAGTGTGTCCATTCCCCCGGAGGTGCGCATCGCACTCATTGTTTGTGCATATACTCGTCCCCTCCTCACCCCTCCCCTCTCCCCCTGCCCAATATCTAATAGATGTTATTCTTATATGTGCACTTAAATGTTGATCAGCTAATACCAATTTGATGGTGAATACATGTGGTGCTTGTTTTTCCATTCTTGGGACACCTCGCTTAGTATAATGTGTTCCAGAGCTTTCCAGGAGTATATAAGAGGTGCTATATCACCATTGTTTCTTAAAGCTGAATAGTACTCCATGGTGTACATATACCACAGTTTATTAATTCACTCATGTATTGATGGACACTTGGGTTGTTTCCACATCTTTGCAATTGTGAATTATGCTGCTATGAACATTCGAGTGTAGGTGTCTTTTTCATAGAGAGACTTTTGCTCTTTTGGGTAGATGCCCAGTAACGGGATTGCTGAGTCAAATGGTAGTTCTACTTGTATCTCATTGAGGTATCTCCATATTGCTTTCCACAGAGGTTGCACTAATTTGTAGTCCCACCAGCAGTGTATGAGTGTTCCTACCTCTCCACATCCACGCCAACATTTATTGTTTTGGGTCTTTTTGATAAAGGCCAGTTCTTTGAACAGGGTCTAGCTAATAGGAGATGCTCCTTAAATGTTTACAAAGTTTCAGTTAGAAAGGAGGAACAAGTTTTCGAGATCCATTGCACAGTTTGGT
>CAUYSK010122485.1:0-69507 GCA_963575035.1 Avahi laniger
AAAAATTAGCCGGGCATGGTGGCGCATGCCTGTAGTCCCAGCTACTCGGGAGGCTGAGGCAGAAGGATTGCTTGAGCCCAGGAGTCTGAGGTTGCTGTGAGCTAGGCTGATGCCACGGCACTCACTCTAGCCCGGGCAAAAGAGTGAGACTCTGTCTCAAAAAAAACAAAAAAACAAAAACAAAAAAAAGATAATTAAATAAAAGTTGCACTGAAATTGCAAATTATAATGGAATGAGTGGGCTTTTAAGAAGGTAGTTTCTAAATAAATGGACAAATAACACTTATTGATAGAATAAAAAAAGAGTTCAATATTGCCTCTTTTTCATATTTTTCAGTTTAAGAGATAGAAGCACTGAGAAATCATGAATAAATACATCGGGTAGTAGGAGTTTTGTTATAGTAATGTCACTTAATTCTTTGAATTCCTTCTGAGTTCTGTGCCAAAAAATGACAACTCAATTAGATCCTTCTTCAACTGTGTTAAAGAATTGGAAATGTTCTGGCTTACAAAGGAAATTGTTATTCATCCTTTGGAGGTGTTTATTTTTTCAGTTTCTGGAGAGTACACCAAAAAGGCTGTATCAAAACTTCTCAAAAAATTGTTAATTGAAACTCTTCCTCTTTTACTTAGAGGCAACCTGTTTAATGCAAAATATTCCTAAAAAGATAAAGTAGCATTAATAAACCTTTGTCGATTTCCTTTTTTTATAAAATGCTTTTAAACCATATGCTTTTTAAAATGTATTTTTGTCAAGACATTGGAGCTGCCAGGGTAGCTCATTCATTTATGGAAATTGACTGCTGTATAATCTGGTTGGCAAAGCCAGTCCTTCTCGTCAAACCGTTTAGCCACACCAGCTGACAAAGGTCTGAGACCATTCTTCAGTTCAATAAATGTGTTATTAGTTTGCAGTCCCTCCAGCAGTATATGAGTGTTCCTATCTCTCCCCATCCGTGCCAACATTTGTTATTTTGGGACTTTTTGATAAAAGCCATTCTCACTGGAGTTAAGTGATTTCTCATAATGGTTTTGATTTGCATTTCCCTGATGATTAGAGATGTTGAACATATTTTCATAAGTTTCTTCGCCATTAGTCTATCTTCTTACGAAAAGTTTCTGTTCATGTCCTTTGCCCACTTTTTAATGGGGTTGTTTGATTTTTTTTCTTGTTGATTTTCCTGAGTTTTATATAGACTCTTGTTATCAGCCCTTTATCAGATGTGTAGCATGTGAATATTTTCTCCCAGTCTGTAGGTTTCTATTTGCTCTCATGATAGTTTCCTTGGCTGTACAGAAACTTTTAAATTTGATCAGGTCCCATTTATTTATTTTTGTTGTGGCTGTGATTGCCTGTGGGGTCTTCTTCATAAATTCTTGCAAACTAGTGCAACCTCTATGGAAAGCAACATGGAGATAATACCTCAAAGAGCTAAAAGTAGAACTACCATTTGATCCAGCAATCCCATTACTGGGCATCTACCCAAAGGGAAAAAAGACATTCTATGAAAAAGACATCTGCACTCGAATATTTATAGCAGCACAGTTCACAATTGCAAAGATGTGGAAACAACCCAAGTGCCCATCAGTACATGAGTGGATCAATAAAATGTGGTATATGTGTATCATGGCATTCTACTTAGCCACAAAAAAACAATGGTGATATAGCACCTCTTGTATTATCCTGGATAGAGCTGGAACCCATTCTACTAAGTGAAGTATCACAAGAATGAAAAAACAAGCATCACATGTACTCACCATCAAATTGGTATGAACTGATCAACACTTATGTGCACATATGGAAGTAACATTCATCAGGTGTCAGGCAGGTGGGAGTGGGGAGGTGGAGACGGGTATATACACGCTGTCTGGGGGATGGACACCCTTGAAACTGTGACTCGGTGGGGCAAAGGCAATATATGTAACCTAAACATTTGTACTCCCGCAATATTCTGAAATTACAAAAATAATAAAAATAAATAAATAAATGTGTTATTAGGTATCCCTGAGATAATCATCTTGTTTTTAAATTCTGATTCTTGGCTGGATGGATAGATGGATGAACACATGGTTGGACGGACAGATGGATCATTGGAGGAAAGGAGGAAGGAAAGGGCGCAAAGCCCTGCCCTGTGTTTACCTCCTGAAATCAGTGTTTGTTTTGTTCTCACGGGACTTGAGCACAACAGTGAAAAATATTTGGGAATAATCAGAGGATGAAAGAGGAAGAGTCATTAAACAAGACCCGTCGTCACTTCTAGTCCATTCTGTCATATATATTTTTCAATATATAGAGGCATGCTTCATTGTATTGCGCTTTGCTTTGTTGTGCTACACAGATAATTACAATTTTCACAAATCGAATGTTTCTGGCAGCCCAGTGTCAAGCAAGTCTCTTGGCACCATTTTTCCAATAGCATGTGCTCACTGCGTGTCTCTGTGTCACATTTTAGTAATTCTTGCAATATCTGAAACTTTTCATTATTATATCTGTTATGGTGAGCTATGAGCAGTGATCTTTGGTGTTACTGTGGTTATAGTTTTAGGGCACTACACACTGCGCCCATAACAATCAGATGGTGAATGTAATCAATAAATGTCGTGTGTGTTCTCACTGCTCCACCCACTGGCCATTCCCGGTCTCTCGCCCTCTCCTCCGACTTCCTTATTTCCTGACACAACAGTATTGAAATTGGTTTAATTAATGACCCTACAATGGCCTCTAAGTGTTCAAGTGAAAGGAAAAGTCACAGGTCTCTCACTTTAAATCAAAAGCTAGAAATGATTAAGCTTAGTGAGAAAGGCACGTCAAAAGCCAAGTTAGGCTGAAAGCTCGGCCTCTAATGCCAGTTAGCCACATTGTGAATGCAAAGAAATAGTTCTTGAATGAAATTAAAAGTGCTGCTCCAGTGAACACAGGAATAATAAGAAAGCAAAATGGCCTTACTGCCCATATGGAGAAAGTTTTAGTGATCTGAATAGAAGACCAAACCAGCCATAACCTTCCCCTAAGCCAAAGCCTAATCCAGAGCAAGGCTCTCACTCTCTTCAATTCTATGAAGCTGAGAGGTGAGAAAGCTGCAGAAGGAAAGCTGGAAGCTGGCAGAGGTTCGTTCATGAGGTTTAAGGAAAGAAGCCGTCTCCATTACATAAAAATGCAAGGTGAAGCAGCAAATGCTAATGTAGAAGCTGCAGCAAGTTATCCAGAAGATCTAGCTAAGATAATTGATGGCTACGCTAAACAACAGATTTTCAGTGTAGAAGGAACAGCTTTCTATTGGAAGAAGACGCCATCTAGGACTTTCCTAGCTAGGAAAGAGAAATCAATTCCTGGCTTCAAAATTTCAAAGAACAAGCTGATTCTCTTCTTAGGGGATAATGTATCTGGTGACTTTCAGGTGAAGCCAATGCTCATTTACCATACTGAAAATCCTAGGGCCCTTAAGAATTACGTGAAATCTACTCTGCCTGTGCTCTATAAATGGAACAACAAAGCCTGGATGACAGCACATCTGCTTACAACATGGTTTACTGAATGTTTTGAGCACACTGTTGAGACCTACTGCTCAGAAAAAAAGATTCCTTTCAAAATATTACTGCTCACTGACAATGCACCTGGTCACCCAAGAGCTCTGATGGAGATGCACAAGGAAATTAATGTTGTTTTGTGCCTGGTAACACAAACATCCATTCTGCAGTCCATGGATCAGGGAGTAGTTTGACTTTCAGGTCTTATTATTTAACTAATACATTTCATAACGTTATAACTGCCACAGACAGTGATTCCTCTGATGGATTGGGGCAAAATAGATTGAAAACCTGGAAAGGATTCATTATTCAAACTAAGGACATTTGTGATTTATGGGAGATCAAAATATCAACATTAGCAGTAGTGTGGAAGTTGATTCCAACTCTCACGGATGACTTGGAGGGGTTCAAGACTTCAGTGGAGGAAGGAACTGCAGATGTGGTAGAAATAGCAAGAGAATTAGAAGTGGAGCCTGAAGATGTGAATTATTGTAATCTCGTGATAAAACTTGAACAGATGAAGAGTTGCTTCTATAGCTAAGCAAAGAAATTGGTTTTTTGGGTGGAATCTATTCCTGGTGAAGATACAGTGAACGTTTTTGAAATGACAACCAAGGCTTTAAAATATTACATAAACGTAATCAATAAAGCAGCCGCAGAGTTTGAAAGGATTGACTTCAATTCTGAAAGAAGTTCTACTGTGGGTAAACTGCTATCGAACAGCATCGCTTGCTACACAGAAGTCTTTAGTGAAAGGAAGAGTCAATCAATGCAGCAAATTCCATTGTTGTCTTATTTTAAGAACTGCCACGGCCCCCCAACCCTCAGCACTCACCTCCCTGATGAGTCAGCAGCCATGAACATCAAGGCAAGACCCTCCACCTGCAAAAAGATTACAACTTGCTGAAGGCTCAGATGATCGTTAGTATTTTTAAGATGCGTACTTTTTTTTAGACACAATGCCATTGCACACTTGATAGACTACAGTCTAGTGTAAACATAACTTTTGCGTGCACTGACAAACCAAAAAATTCGAGTGACTTGCTTTGTTGTGTTGCGATGGTCCGGAACTGAACCCGCAATATCTCTGAGATGTGCCTGCACTTGAATTTGGAACAGCCCAATGTGGTCCCAAATACCCCCATTTCTAATGCCTACTTCCCCCTTATGAGATTGATGAATAAGCAGGCAGCCCCACCCCAGTGCCTGATTCAAGGAGACTCTCAGATAGGCGTGTTTTACCTGTTTACAGTTTCAACACAGCGTAAGTAAGGTTCAGGGTGGTGAGGAAGTCTGCCCTTCTTTTTTACTGTGGGAGATGGGAGAATGGGAAAGGGAAGATCGGGTCCCAGAGCAGTTTAGAAGAAAATACAAATGGAAGTTGAGGATCTGGTTAATTATTGGGTAAGACGCTGCATCTGCACCCCTTGGAAAGTCTTTGAGTACCAGCTGGAAGCCTTCTACCTAAAAAGACCCTTTATTTTGCAAAAATAGATGTGGTCTGCAGTACCATCTCCCCGTCCCCTTTAAGTCCTTCGAAAGGTAAATAAGCCTGGATGATTTACATTCCAGTCCACTGTACCTTTTTTATAGCATGACTCATGTTGACATCAAGCTTCATATTATCAAAATAAACAGTAAATATCCCGGGGTCCCCTCTGCGGTTTCGGGGGCACTATGTGTCCCACTGCCAGAGGAGGGGGTGCAACGCGTGGGAGCGTCGCTGGCTCCCCTGGACGCTCCTTGCAGCTGGCGCAGGCCCCTTCCCCCATCTCGTGCCCCAGCTGCCTTCTCGAAGGTGCGCAGTGGAGGTAAGGCAGTGGAGGAGGCGGTGAAGCCCCCACCTGTCTCTAATCGAAGACCAGTCTGCCCACCTGCCCTGCCCTGTAGGCCGCAAGGATTGTGGGACACAGAAATCCCCCATTCCCGCAAAAACCCTGGTGGGAGGCCGGATGTTCTAGTTCTAAGCCCTCAGACCAGCCGTGGCTCTTTTGCCTCATCGCCACTAGATGGCAGCACAGCATCGTTTTATTTCCATTCCATGGCCCTAAGTAATCGAGCCTGTTCTTTTCTTAAAAAAAAAAAAAATTAAGATGTTTTTCTAATTTTCTGATTATTGAAGAACATTTGGAAAACACAGAAAATCACAAAGGAAAAGATATTCAAGATAGTTATAAAATTAGAGTGTTCATGGTTTTTAAAAAATTATTTAGAGGAGATAAGTATGGGGAATAGTCTACAATTATTATGCACCATAGTCTACAGAACAAGGTCTAGGGTCATCTGTGCACTTGAAGAGGGGTCTCTCTTGATGGAAAGGTACCCCTCGAGCACCTGTCGCAGGGGACCTGCCATCTGAGTTATCCGTGTAGTCCTTGCCCTAGATAGAAAGTCAGGTTTTTATTAAATGCTTAGGCACAGCTACAGACAATAATAACTAATTGCTGAATTGCAGGATACAATTGAAGAAGCTGCCAGAGGTCGGGGAGGGGAAGGATAGGGAGAACTAGAGGGGTTGGAACTTGAGTTGTCAGAAAAAGGCAGTGGGGGTACCGGGGGACTGGCAGAGCCTCGGGGCCAGGGTGGAAATGACAGTCAGGCCAGGCCACCGACGCAGCGTCCGTCTGGGACAGCGGGTGGAAGCCCTGCACGGGGTGAGTTTGTCTTGATGGCATTGGCCCTGGAAGCCATTGTAGGTCCAAGACCAAGCCCTGGCCAGCAGCCCAGGAGATGTTCTCTTCTAGGAAGCTGAGAAATCAGAGGCTTCTTTCTGAGCTGCGCTCAAGGTCAGAATTCAAGAAAATACAAAACAAAGTAGCAAACAGATTTCTCACAGTCTCAGATTTCCCCCAGGGTCTGGTGGAGCCTCTCGTGTCCCTGCCGAGGGGTTTGTTTATCTTCCAGGTCAGCAGTGGAAGAGGGCAGGAGAAAAGGCTCATTCTCAATATTCGATTAAACTTCCAATTTTTGAGGCACTGTTTCCATCGCATGAGCCTTATCCTTGGCATCAGCTTTGTTTTCCAACCTTTGCGCCCTTGGAGGGTAGTCAATAAATGCCACTTGGTTACAGCTCTCTCTCCTGGCTGCATCCTGGGCTTCTCCGCTAGTGAATCTTATATGTAAACAGGTCCCTATAAAAAAAAATGTGTTATTTGTATAACTACAAGGTAGACCAAGGCGACATGCATTTTCATTGGGAGAACAGGGAGAATGTGTCAGAAGAAGCAAACACTTTGGAATTAGAGACCAGAACAAAGAAGGCAGACCTTGTCCCAAAGAATATGTTCCAAATTAAGCAAAAGCTGTGTAGTGACATTTATTGATTGAAAAAGGCCAGGTCTGGGCCCCCTTAAAAAATTATGAACATTAAAATATACCCAGGCCATTTACTTTTCCATAAAGGAAGCCCTCAGTTTCAACTACCGGAATACTGGATGCCTGTCTCCCAAATTTGTACAGAAAGAGTAATAGCGATTTAGTGCCACGTGAAGCAGTGGTAATACCACATAAGGTCATGGAAATGGTAGAGTCGAGTCGGACAACCTGGGTTCGGATCCTGGCGCTGCCTCACACTCACTAGCTGAGGGACTGTAGCAAGTCACATGACCTTTCAGAGCCTCAGTTTCCTCATCTGCGTAATAGAGATATTAATACCTGTCCACAGGATTGTCGTGAGAATTAAAGTAACTGTCAGTGTCCTGAATTACCTGAATGTACCTGATGAGGAAGCAGTCATAGACTCATGTTAAAACTGAAAGACCCCTTAAAAGATCATTTATCTCATTTCCTTCATTATGACCCAGGAAAGTAAGATCAGAGAGGTTAAGTGTAGTCACCCAGCAGGACCACGACCAAGACTCAGGCCTAACTTGGGGTCCAGGGCTTTACCCGCTTACATCAAGTGCTACTCACAGCTGTGGTGGCGTCGAGCCGTTCAACCGCATTAATCCACCCACAGAGCAGGTTTTTTTCTTCCACCCGAGTGGATCAGCAAATTTAATTCTTCATGTAAATTGCTCCCTTTCTGCTTCGTTTCAGCTGAGGGGTGGTACAGGGACAGCTGTTCCAACAGGGCTGGCAGTGGACTTTCCGAGAGGGCCAGATGCACGTTTCAGGAGCAGTGAGCAGGCAGCGCTGAAACAGTCCCAGGGTCTAGAAACTGCAAAGCCGTATCTTTCACATGTGTAAGACGCCTCCAGTTGGTTTAGGTTGCTGCTCTTTCTAGAGGGGAAAAATGAAGATGAAAAGAAAAAGTAAGGAAAGGAGGTAAATAATCCACATTTTCATTGTAACGGAAATTTAAAACACTTATTAGTTTAGAAAAATGAAGTGTGGTTAATAGAAAAGTACTATGAAAATACAACCGGTTGCTTCTCACGTGAACATGTGAGCACAAGTAAGAAATGTATACACAGATAGGCCGTTGCACATTTAAACCCCTGAGCTTGCTGGTTTTCTGTCTGGCGAGGATCTGTGACTGTGAGGTTGTATGCTGCTCAGCTGAAAGAGAAGAAGGTGGATGAAGTGGTTTTGTATGGATGAGGACCGAAGTATGTTAGCCGGTCTAAAACCTGGACCCTGCAGTAACGCACATATATCGTTGTACCTTGCACTCAATCTATGAGACTATTTAAAGACAGTTCAGCCCTTTATTTCCCCTGGGTGATTTTTTTTTAAAGTCCTTTGTCAATTTTTATTGTCAGAGGCCTCAGTATACCTTTTTTAGGGGGAAGAGGGAAATGTGGAGGTTGATAAGTTTGGGGGAAGGGGACCTATTCTTCTCTTAAGCCTATTTTAAATGGAGTTTGTTTCTGCATGTCAGTGTATTTTTGCAAAATGAGTTTCAGAGAAAAATGTATAGAGCCAGTTTCCCTCTTGTTCGCAGACCCGAGGACGACAGCTGATCTGATAGGGAGTCTTTGCCCAGGGTAGCAGGTGTTGTGACCTTACTTCATGAAGTGTGAACCTTTCCTTGACTGTGACCCTGAACCAGGGAATTAAGAAAAGCATCGCAGAGCAGATTGCTTAATCAGAGTTTTGGGCTTTGTGCGTTCCCATTTTCCTTGTTGCATTTGGAGGGTTGAGATGAGAGAGTGTAGTGACCCTGGATCATTCACTTTATGCAAGACCCTGGAAAGTGTTTATATGCCTTATTTGAAAATTAAGGGATTTGGTATGCCTCTATGGTCTTCTGTTAATTGTATTATTAGTTTGAGTAACTTTATAAGGAACAAATAACCCAATAGACACGAACTGTTTGGTTCACCACAAACTCATTTCCCATCTTTGTTCATTTACTTACATACAGTTTTTCATATTTTGCCATTCACGCATGTGCCGTTTTGCAGCCTTTTGTAGATTTGGAGCTTCGGTGAGTTGACCGCGTGTGCACGCTCATCAGCTTTAAGTAGCTCTGTGGTATTTTATTCTATTGATGCTCCACCTTTTGCTTAGCCATTCCCCTCTGGTTTCCAGTTTTTCACTTTTAAAGATTGTGCTCCTGACTGCATGCTGTGGAAATGTGGTTTTTTCCCTCTGGACCCTATGCTCATAGAAAGTTGCTATTTCCATAGGGAGCCGTCCCGAGCTGGGGGGATGCCACAATGGGGAGCCGGGGCATTTCTGCCGGTCAGCAGAGAAGGGGGAGGCCAGTGTGACCTTCCCAGCCCGAGTTTGAATGGACCTATGGAAAACTCCAGCGTGCAGTTCACTGCTGATTCAGTCACAGGCCTTCAGGGCCAGGCGGCCTGTGCCAGTCTTCTGTCCCCTGCTGAGCTCCAAGCATGTTGAGTTTTTATTATTACAGAGAAGAAGGAAACTCACTCCCTGTCGTCGCAGAGCGAAGCCTAGTTCTGATGCAAAGGGGGCTGCTTTCAGATGGAGACGCTAGGTACCGCCTGCACTCTCTCTCTCTCCCTCTCTGTCTTGCTCTGTGCCTTGGTATGTCAGGACTGTGGGGATGCCCTCTGTTGAAATGTTGAAACCATGAATGAATCATCCCAAAAATATTTAGACAAAGCAGCTACGAAAACCAGAGCTCTAGTTCCGAATGAAACAGCCCTGGGGGGAGATGTGAGCCTGGTGGTGTGTTTACTTTCATGCTGATGAATGTCTGCAAGCAGACAGAGCTACTGGGAACCCAATTCACGGAGATGCTGTAGAAAATAAATAGGAGTGGGTTCGCATGCTTATATTACCTTCCAAATATAGAAAGGCATAATTCACGTTTCGAGCAGCCCAGGGGATCTGTGAGAGGATAAAACCTATATTTATCCACTCCAATGGTGGGGAAAATTATACGTGCACCCAGAGTGGATTGTCTAAATCCATCGTACACTTTCTAAGGTTTTTCACTTCATCGTAAAGTACGCAGAATACTTTTATCTGTTTTCTGGTATGAGTTGCTATAGGCTCTTCAAGGAGGCCTTTTCCATGGAAATACCCATCAGAGCTTGGCTGTAATTTTTTTGACTCTTGGCTTTGTCGTAGTGAAAGTCACCGAGCTGGCCCCGCACTGTGAAATGTGAGGTTGCAAGAAATGGCTCTGCCTGAGAAGTTAGGATAATCTGGTTCCTTCCAGATAGTCGATGCTGGCATTGTCTGTGTTCCTAGTGAGGTTTATGCCTAGCTGACCACACCTGGGAAATGAAGATAATGGTCCTTGCCCACCCTTGGTGAGGAAGTGTAACACCCAGAAACAGTAAGGGTGGGCAGGAAGCACCGTATTCAGCCTGCTTCGTGAATCAACTTCCCACTGCATTTTGGTGCACGCTTAAGCGCGCTTAATAAGTCATTCTGCAGGGATATCATAGTTTGTTGTGATCTTGTTTGTCTGGCACTGAACACGGTGATGTAGTAGCCAGATTTATTTTTTTTAAAATCAGCGATTAATTGTGGAACACAAGCTTTTAAGAGGATTTAGAACTTTTAATTCACCAGGCTGGTCTATCACAGACTTTGCACTTAATGGCAAGTTCCCAAACAAGAATCCTGTGTTTCTTCTCAGCAACGTAATCTTGGAGAAAGTCTTCAGAATGTCAAAAGGGCCAAAACAAAGCTAGGTGTATCAGCAGAGCATTAGCAAAGGGAGATAAAAAAAAAGGGGGGTTGGATAGAAGGGAAGTGATAGAATCTGGCTTAAAAAATACCCTGGCCAGTTTTAGTTGCTCTGTCTTTCTTTGCCTCTCGTCTGTACTTTGCAGAATCAACAGGATAATGGCTGTGGATTCACTTTGCAAAGCACAGGCCTCTGAAAGTATTCTCGATCCTTGTTCATGGCGACTTAAGAAATAACCTGAAATGGTTTCTCCACCATTTCTACCGTTCGTCAGCTTCAGGATGAAAGACTTGTGTCTGCTGATCTGGACCTGAAACGATCTCGGTGGGCTTCTCTTTCTGCCCTCTATCCCCCGTCGGGGGTCTGTGTGATAGCAGTTCTCACATGTCCCAGCATCTTCTGCAGAAAGGCCATAGGAACCTGCAGCAACAAGAACAGCCACTTTCAGAAAGTCTTGTCTTTGGGATTGGTTTCCAGCTGAAGACGTTTCTAATCGAGATCTCTGAAAGCTCTTGTTTCCCTCCTTACCGCCTCCCTGGTGCCCACCCTTGGGAGAACCTGCGGGCTGAGCTGTGGACTATTGCTTCTCTCTGCAGCTGGCTAATTAATTAGCACAGTCTCCTTGGAGCCCTTATGGTCCTTTCTTCTGTCCAATAGGAGTTGTTTATCTGGTGATCTGCTTGGCTCCAGCAGCTGATTTCCAAACAGACAGTAACTCTTTCCTGTCTGCTAGGACTGGGATCACAAAGCATCCCTCATCTGGCTGTGAGAGTGTGTTGCTGCTCACACAGGGCTGCCCTGGGAACTCCAAATGTTTTGTTACAAACAAAGGAGACTCTAAGGAAGACATGCCTGCAGGGACATTTTCTGGAAGCACTTTGGTGGTTAATTTCAGTTTAATGTTCAGCTCAGCTGTCACTGCTAGGAGACCTTGCAGGTTTCACAGAGAGTCGTCAATCTTACCCATGACCCTAAATACACCCGTATTTCTGCCGAGGGGCACCTTCCAGAAGGCCAGGCGTCCTGAGGTTGGTCAGGCTCCACCTTTTAGCCCAGAGCCAAGGGGCCCAAGGACCGCGCCCACTCGGAGAGGCATTTGATGCAGTAGGGTGAGCTGGTGCTCCCTGCCCTGCACAGGCGTGTGAACGGCCACCGCGCAGGAACGCGGGGCCGACATCTCTGCTCCCATGGGCTCTGGAAATAACTGAGGGTCTTGAAATGAGGTCAGAGACAGCAGTCAAAGATCTGAGCCAAGAGGGCCCATGCAGTGCAGCGGGCAGACAGCCTCTTGCCATGGCCCTCCAACCTCAGAGGGTCCGAGCATCTCCAGGAAGACGCCCAGGCTGGCCCAAGGCTCTCATTCTCCCGGGCTGGGGCAAGGCCTGGGAATCTGAATTTTAACAGGGGTGAGAGACGCTGGAATGGGAGACTTGGTGTTAGGTCTCAGAATAAATCCGAGCTCTGCTCCTTTCTAGCTGTGCGATTTTAGACAAGCTGATTTAATCTCTGTGAAATGGGGTTAATGACTCACAGAATTGTTTTTAACGATTAAATGGGATAATGTATGCAAAGCAGTAAGTGATCCAAAATGGTATTTATTATAACCGTATTTATTAGTGTTGTTATTGGCACACAGAAGAGTAAGAAATTTAAAAGGCTAAGGAGAAAGGTCAAGCCACAGAAAAATGGGGTGCGTACGGAGCCAAAAAGTGAATCCAGTAATCTTCAAAATAGGCCAGATCTTGAAATCCATTTGCAGCAAGTGACATTCAACTATTACATGGTAATTTTTAGTTTAATGTTTTAAATAATTAACTTATTTGCATATAACAAAAAAGATAAACAGTCAAAATCCTTCCTCCCACTCTTGCCTACTGTGTTCCCCATAGCACAGGAAACCACTCTCACTGATACACAAGAATAACTTCAGTAATAACCATGACATTTATTTACCACTTACTACAGGCCACACACTGTTCCAAGTGCTTTGCGAATATAAACTTGTTTAAAAGCTCTGAGGTAGGTGCTATCATTTTGTCCTTTTTGCAAATGAGGAAACTGAAGCACAGAGAGGTTAAGTAACGTGTCCGTGATCACACAGCTATGTAGTGGAGCAGGGATTCAAATTCAGGCAGTCCAGCCCCAGAATCCATGGATTTATCAACTATACCGTGCTTTAATTGTCACTTTATGCAATTGTAAGCAAATCTAAAAATATTTCATTTTCTTCTCAGTTTTTCTCAAAAGGCAGCTTACCGTTCCCACTGTTTTGCACATTTGTTTTGTTCCATACTTAACACTGCTTATTGGAGATCATCCCACCTTGGAGCACAGAGAGCTTCCTCATTCTTGTTCACAATGCTGTGTGATTAGAGACCCTGGTCCAGCCAGGGAGTGGAGACTGAACTGGCACTTTATACCTGTCCTAAAGGTGACAGACTAATTGAGTAAACTTATGTCTGCCGGACAACTCTTTTCATTGAGGTGTGCTATTAAGGTTCGACATTGGAAATAAGAGAGTCAAGGGAAATAAGGGAAGAAAACACATCCGTCCAGAAATGTTTTCGAGTGGTATTAGATGTCCCCACCCACACGAAAGAAACTCCGGTGACACCATTGTTCTGTGTTCCTGCAGAATCTGTAGCAGGGGGCTGCCCTGGATTAGTTCCCTCTCAGAAATCAGTTTCCTTCCTACGTGTGATCTTTGAGCCCGAGTCTCTAGCTAATTAACATCTCTGCAGCAGCCTTGCGACAAGAATTGACAAAACGGAAGCGCAGACACCCGTGCGCCATTCCCTCACCCGCCTCTGACACGCCCTGCTGCTCTGCAGGCCGGCATGGCTCTGTTGAGACAGGCCTGCGCCTGGTTAAGCCGGGGGCCTTTGCCTATGATACTCCTTCAGCACGAAATGCTTTTCACTCGTTCACAAAATATTACCGAGCACCATGTGCCAGGCACTGTTCTAGAAGCTGGAGGAATAGCATTGAACTAGTCCAAGTCCTGCCTTCATGGAGTTTACGCTCTAGCAGGAGATGACAATAGCTCTGTAATTAAAACAGGGACAGGACACAGAGAATGACTGGTTGGCGGGGGTGTAGGCAGAGGGTGGAGGTGGCAGCAGAGATCTCAGTGAAGTGAAGGAGGGGGACTTGGGACTCTCGGAGCTGTGAGCCCAGGCAGAAGGAAGAGCAGGAGCAAAGGCCCTGAGGCAGGCATAAGCTGGGCAAGTTCAAGGTTTTCTAAAGTGGAATAAGGCAGGGAAAGAAAGCGTGGGAAGAGATGAGGGGTTGTCACTCATGTAGGCCCTGTGGGCTGTAGGACCGCTCTGAGCAGAGAGCTAATGTGATTGTGTTTATTGTTTTTATTCATTTAAAAGCTCACTTTGGAGAGAGGCCAATTAGGAGTAGATGTCAGGTCAGGAGGTGGTGTGGCTTGGGCCTTGCCCCAGTGAGCTGCTCAGTGAACTGGAATCGTTGTGTGCAGAGACAGGGGACCCTTGCACAGCTCCAGCTCAGCAGGGTGTGAGCCTGCCCTGGCTTTCCTGGGTCCCACACCCTGTGAGCCTCCGTGAGCAGTCGGAGCAGGGGAGCACCGCACCAGGGACGGGGGCAGTCGGCCAGCAGGGGAGACCCTGAGGGGTCTCCAGGAACCCTAGAACAAAGTTCCACGGGGAGCCCTGCGAGGGTTTTAAGTGGTGATATTGGATCTGATTTCTATTTTTAAAGGAAGACTGAGGCTACAGGAATCTTGGGCTCAACCGTGCCCCACTCCACTCTTCCACTCCCACATTTCTCTCATCCGTTGGCTTTGTTCTGCCTCCGCTTTGCCGATCTGTCGTCTTGGCTCCTCAGGCCACATAGTGAAACATGGCCACCAACAACTGTCATTTTAGCCGCCTTGATGGAGACTGACACTTTTTCTCAATTTCAGTTCTCAAATTCCCAGGGAAGAGAGCTGATTGGCCCGGCCTGGGGAATCCAGTGCCCCTGGACCAATCAGTGATGGTCACAGGGGGCGGGATGGGAAATCACTTTCTCCTAACATGGTGGCTCTCACCATAGGCTCGAAGGGAGAATGGGGGTGAAAGGGGGATGATCCCAGGAGAAAGAAGGTGCCCCAAACATCACAGCTCTTAGGGCCCAGACTAAGCTCTTGGACTCTCATTCTTACAGGATTTATCTGTATGCAGTAGACTTCAGTTCCCCTCCTTCCTTTTATTCTGGTGCTTTCTCTCTGATGCCTTCTCAACTATCATTTCCACTTTTTATTTGTCTCTGGTTACATGCTTTAAGCTGATCATCAGAGTTTGCTTCCTCAAAGTTAAACTGTGGATGGAGTTTCCCCAGGCCAACCCTTCTTAGGAGGGTGAATTCAATGAGATCGAGTTGATAATCTCTCTCTGATGCACCTCTGTGGTCTGGGAAGCCCTGGGTTTAACAAAAAGCTATTTTGGTTAGAAGGAAAAATTAATATTGATTGACTCAAATACAGAAAGAGAAAGCAGATATTAAGGTCATTTTGAAAAATGAGAGTTCAGTTTAGGGGCAGGCTAGGTAAGCTATTTTGGTTAAAAGGAAAAATGAATATTGACTGACTCAAATCCAGAAGGAGGCAGCAGATATTAAAAGTTCATTTTGTGAAATAAGAGTTCAATTTAGGGGCAGGCTAGGTACTACCCTTTTGAGATATTTGCTGGGGGTAAGAATGGCATTTCACATTCAATTTTAAGGTACTTTTCATAACCATGGACAGTGTTTTCTTTAAAGTGTGTCTATCTTTTTTCCTCTATTGTGTTCTTTTTTTTTAACCAGTAATTTTCCAAATTCTATTCCGATAGAAGCGGAGTTCTTTTATTTTTCACGTAACTTATATCTAACCCTGTTTTTCTTACAAAACATGCTTGCTAGTTTTGTTTTGCTCATCACCGAGGATGAGTTAATCGCAGTTTAAAAAAAACCACACAGCTTGGTTATTACTTGGAAGTTGTCATAGAGATCTGTATTGCAGAAGACAGAAGTAGAATTTTATCCCTTAAAGGGTTTTGGTGCATAAACTGGGACCCCCAGCCGACCAGGCTTCATCCTACTCTTAGGGTATTTGAATGACCTTAAATTAGCTACAGGACCCAGGAATCTTGCTGTGAATTACAATTGATATGTTAAAAACCTTACTTTACCTATTCAGTTTTCTCTCCTTTTATCCCATCCTGGTATTTTCTGAAGGGTTGGGGAGAAGGCTGGGGGAAGCCCATCCCGAAGCTGCTTTTGTTGAGGGATTAACAGGGGTCAGGGGACCCCGTTTAAGAAAGGTCACAGGTCACAGATTATACTCCAACTTCCCCAAAAGTAACGTGGAAGGCACGAGTAAGTCCTGTCGTGAATTTTAATATCAAAGACAGTGTTAGTTCTTTGAACAAACAGTATTATAGTGGAGCAAGCTCACGCTGTGGGGCTGGATCACCAGGAATCGCATCCCAGCTCTGAACTTGAACTTTCTTATCTGTACAAAATCAGCACAGCTGTGAGAACAGGCCAGGATTTTATAAAGCTCCCCGCCGGTAGGTGGCAGGTACTAATAAGGAATAATGACATCAGTACACTGGATTTATCCTGAACGTGAAGTTCTCGGAGCACTTTCACACCTCTTATCCCACTGGATCGTGACGGTGATAACTTGGCCTGTTTTTATAATACCAGTGAGAAAACTGGCACTCTAAGAGGTTAGAGTTTGGCTTTCCCAACACACCTTCGTTTTTCCTGAGCCAGCTGCCAGCCCAGCCTGGGAGGCTGGCACATTCCAGTGGTTTCTGTGGGGCGACGGTTCCCAGGATGGATGGCTGAGTGACCTTCCCCTGGAGGGTCACCTGGGCCCTGCCCTGTCGGTCCTGGGGCCAGGAACATGGGATGACTTCTCTGGAGGCAGGCGACCTGCCGCAGTTTGGGTTCACCTGGAAACTCATAACCCGCTGTTTCCACGTGGAGGTCACCATTGCCTGGTGAGCAAGAGGACAGCGTCTGAGGTCCAACCAGCCGTATTTGGACCTGCTGTGCCCGCTCACGGCCCTGAGCCCATTACCTGCCCTAAGCCTCCACGACTCCCCCTTAGAGGAGGTTATGATGACACCTGCCTCCCTCTTTGAGTTGCTGTCAGGATTCAATGGGAAAATGCAGATGAGAGTTTTAACAAGAACCAGGCCCATAGTAAGCGCTGACAAATGTTCGTTGTTATTATTGCCTGGAAAAGGGGCATGGTCATACCCCTCTACCTGTTGCTGCCCAAGAGGAAGCCAATACGCTTAGACAGCAGGGCTTACAGCAGAGAGTTTATTTCACATAATGCTAAGCAGGGAGACACGGGAAATTTTTCAAATCCGCCTCCCCAAGAATTTGGGAGACAGGGTTTTTAAAAACGGTTTGGTGTAGGCAACTGAGTCTGCTGATTGGCTGTGTTGGGGCGGTAGTAGAAACTGTTGTCTTTGCTGACCAGGTTCTTGGGTGGGGGTCACAAGACCAGTTGAGTCAGTTCCTTGGTGTGGACCACTGGTCCGGGTGGGTCAGGGGTTCCACTGGAATGCGGGGCCTGGAAGTATCTCAGAAACTACCGCTAGGTTTCAAAAAGGTGATGTTATCTATAGAGAAAGCTAAGAATCTGTATGACCACCAGCTGTGTGGCTCCAGAGTGGCAATTACAGAGAAGCAAACAGGGGGACAGTGGCTAGTTATTGTCATTATTTTTACCTTGGCCTGTGCCTTGTTTTTAGCTAGGCCCTTGGCACAGTTCGTGCCTTGTACTCTTTTATTAATTTATAAAAGCAGATTCATACCTACTTCCGAGGCATCTGTTGAAGACCAAGATTCTGCGTGTCTGTGAAAGGCAGTGCACACGTATTGTGACATACACAGAGGACGCTGGCAACAGGGGCCATTAACAGGGCGGCAGTAAGGAAATAAATCCTACCTCTGCCTGCATGGTGTGTCCTTGAACATCGCAGAAACTCTTTGCTGATACTCATATCCTCCAAGGGGGAGAAGACGTCACGGGGAATACCTGCTTCCACCGCAGGTGGAATTTTGTGACACTTTCAAAAGCCTTTACCTCCTGCATGCAGCTGGCTCCGTTTTATGGGAGTGGAAGTTGGCACTCTGCAAAGGGCATGGCAGCGACTCACAGGCTCCAGTGACTCCGGCAGATGGACACAGAGCTCTGGCTGACCCCAAGTCTGGCACTTACTCTTTCGGGCTGCCTGACGGGGAGGAAGTGTAAAGAAAACCTGGCACACTGAAATGACTGTCAAGTCTAAGACACAAACGTGATCTCGCTCAACCCCTACAAATATTCCAGGAGGGGTGTTATCATCTCCCTTTCACAGATGAGAAACTGAGGTAGAGAGAGGTTGATTTACCCTTGGACACAAGCCCAGGCGACGGTGGCAGGCGTGGCAGTCACTGCTCTGGATGCCTTCCCGGCTGACTGACAGAACAAGACTTTCAGGAAAAGGCCTGAGAGGTCGTGTCTGAAGGTCAGTTTGGAGGAAGCTCAGGAAAGCCCCAGTGACTGTCAGGGAAGGGATAAAAAGCATTCACCTCTTCCAGGTCTCCAGCTGCCCTTTGTCATTTGATGCCTGCCCCCACCCCCAAAACAATGACAACCCTGGGGGCTAAGGTAACTTCCAGGAAGTGGCCCTGCCAACCCTGACCCACTGTGCCTGGGCTCCCCGCACTCCATCCTCCCTTTCCCGCACAGCCGATGACTCCTGCCTTCTCACCTCCTGAAGAGGACGCCCCCGCAGGACACTCGGTCCTGTCCGGCCACTGTTGCCACCACTGCCCCCGACTGGGAGAAGCCACTGGTGCTGGCAGAAGCATCTCGAGTAGCCCTTCACTCCCTCACCTCAAGCTCCATGGACTCACCAGCCCTCTCTGAACTGCTCCTCAAACCAACCGTCCCTCTTCTGGGATGTTCTCATCCTTCCATGCTGCTCACTTTTGCTGAACTTTGGCACATGCGCTTAGTTCTCTCAACCCTCTGCTTTCTTCCAGTCCTCTGGGAGACATCTCATTTGTGAGTCGCGTTTGCAATAGCCCCTCCGCTGCTGCCCCCTAGTCCAGCTTCCCAAGAGTTCCGGCTCCTCCCTGCAGACTCTGCCTACTATGAGGAAAGGGAGCTCTGGAATTTCACCTGCCCTGATGGGTTACCTCGTTGGCTGCACCGCGATTGCCTGGGCCTGGGACGCTGCGCTTCTTCCCCAGGTTAACACCAGACAGAACACGAAGGGAGGGAGGAGCCCGGGGAAGGCAGGGGGACAGGTTCGGGAGATTACTCTTAAAAATGGCATCATGGGGCCGGGCGTGGTGGCTCAGGCCTGTTATCCCAGCACTTTGGGAGGCTGAGATGGGAAGATTGCTTGAGGTCAGGAGTTTGAGACCAGCCTGAGCAAGAGTGAAACCCTGTCTCTACAAAAAGTAGAAAAATTAGCCGGGTGTCATAGTGAGCACCTGTAGTCCCAGCTACTTGAGAGGCTGAGGCAGGAGGATTGCTTGAGCCCAGGAGTTTAAGGTTGCAGTGAGTTAGGCTGAGGCCATGGCACTCCAGCCAGGGCGACAGAGGGAGACTCTGTCTCAGAAAAAAAAAAGGCATCATGGAAGACATTTGACCTTATAATAGTGGAGGATAAAGTCAAGTTGAAGTGGAAAAGCACCGGTATAGAATCTGAAGGTCAGACAGAGAGAGCTAATCTGGAATCTGGAGCAAGGTAGGAGATGACAAGGGGAAAGGCCCTGTCCTTTCAGAGAGTCTGGGAAACCCCAACAGAGAAGAGTCCACGGACACTTGAGTGAGAAAGCACTGGCGCTGTGTTCTGCAGGTAATAAGCTGGATTTTCACTCTCACGTTGCTTCTTTCAGCTCTGGCTGAGAGCTGCGGAGAAGGCCAGGCAGATCATTCTAACCCACGTGCCAGGGCACAGGGTTCCACTGGGACCCGCCCAGCCCTAGCTGGGTGGCCTGGGACGCCACCCTGCCTCCCTGTGGACCTCTGTCCATATATGTAAAATGAGGGGTTAAGATTCCATTTGCGCAGTCATGTAACAAATATTTAGTGAGCAACTTATGTGCTGGGCATTGTTCAAGGTGTCAGGGATTCCGCCATTTTCAGAACAGACAAAAATCTCTTCCATCCTGGAGCTCACACTGGAGCCGACGGTTTCAAGGCAGCTTTCCACTCTCACTGGACGTGTGCTCCTCTGCCCTCTGACGGTGCCCCGTGCCCCCAGCACAGTGCCACATGCCAAGCTTGTGGCAAATTGGATATCCAGTCATCTGGAGATCGGGAGGGGCCCGATTTCTCTTTTTATTGCCCTGTGCCTTGTTCCCCCTTTAATGTAAATGTTACTTAATTATTCACATAGAAAAGTGCACGCACACTGATGCATTTTCACTGATGGACTCACGCATGTAACCAGCACCCATACCTGGAAACAAAATATGACCCGCACTCAAGAAAGTCCGTATGTCCCTTCTGGTCTCTGACGCTGCCAACATAGGGAAAACCATCTCTAGACTTCCAATACCAGGTCTTAGTTATTTTAGCTTTATAGGTACCTTTTCATATGTTGGTTCTTTCACTCTGTGTTATATTTGTGAGATTCATTCATGTTGCTTCACGTGGTTGTGGTTTGTTCACATTATTGTGTAGTATTTCATTATATGAATATTCAACAATTTATCCATTTTACTGTAAGTGGACATATTATTTCCCGTTTGGGGCTATTACTATTAATGCTGCTGTGAACATGTGGGGGTCTGTCTTTGGTGCACCTGTTTGCATTTCCCAGGGAAGCTGCTCTGTCCTAGGATATGCGTATGCTCAGTGTTAGCAGAATCTACCAATTTTCCACAATGGAAGTACAAAGTAGGTTCCAACCAGCAAAGTATGATAATTCCAGGTGCTGAACACTCAGTTTCTTTTACATTGTAGCCATTCTGGCGGGTGTGTCCTGGTATTGCATGGTGATTTTAATTTGTATTTCTCTGGCATCTAACAAAATTTCCCAGGGGATCCTGTTGTTCCATTTAAACGTGACAGCGAAACAGCCATCTGTCCACCCAGGTCTTTTCCTCAAAGACATTGCAGCTTTCTTGGACACCCCCCCTCACACTATTAATAGTAGCAAAGTCAAGAGTAAGTAACGTCGTTTCTGTCCACACTTCTTCCACAACCCCTGACTGGCTTTGTGTTTCCCCAGTAAGAAGAAGAAAAATGTCCCCGAACAATCAGTCAAGACCACGCGGGACCGGGTGCCCACATATCAGTATAACATGAACTTTGAGAAGTTGGGCAAATGCATCATCATAAACAACAAGAACTTCGATAAGGTGACAGGTGGGTGTGTGGCGTGGGCCACCCTTTCCTGGTCCCTTCTGTTTTCTCCAATTTGTATCGGACATTCATGGGAGAAATGCACCTACTGCGACAGACAGCCCCTTCCTCCGAAGGTGGAATTCATATGTCCCCGGGAAAGGGATGCAGGGAAATCGATAACCGTCAGCCTAAGGTCGCACCTTCTATGTTAGCTGACGTGGACTTGAAGCAACGGGGAGCTGTTTGGCTTTGACCTGCCGTGGGCAGGCTGTCAGCCTCTCCTTTGAATTTGCTTCTCATTTTCCTGTAAATCGTGACCTTGGAGGGACGTACTTCACGCCTGGCCTGCAGACACCTCACGTGGTGTTCAGCCAAGGGTTGCTCAGCCGTGGACTCTGGCTTGGTTCCCGCAGGTATGGGCGTCCGAAACGGAACAGACAAAGATGCCGAGGCCCTTTGCAGGTGCTTCCGGAGCCTGGGTTTTGACGTGGTCGTCTATAATGACTGCTCTTGTGCCATGATGAAAGATCTGCTTAAACACGGTGAGTGCTTACGGCTCCTCTGGCTTCCTCCTGCCCCCGAGAGGAGCAGGGCCCGGCGGTCGCAGGAGGACGTCTTCGCAGGACAGAGGGATTTCAGCGTGGGCAGCCTTCCTTCCTCCTGGCCGGTCCATTCCTGTCCCGGGGTAGGCAGGTCTCTCAGGAGACTTCAGTCTCTCCGTAAAAAGATGAAATCAGCTTAAATTCCAGCAAGAGAAATAGGTTCTGTATATACAGAATGGTCACAATTTGAAAAGGCTAATTCCTGGGAAGTAACAAGTGTGTATTATCCTGTCCGGAAGGAAGCTTAAAGTATAAACTTTTCTCTGCTGGCAGATAGGGAATAATAATCCCCATGTACTTCACAACTACTTAATTTTTTTATATAGCATATTCACAAAATTATTTCATTAATTTTTTAATGAGATTTTTAACACAGCCCCCACAGCATTGGCCAACAGAATCTTATCATGCCCATTTTATAAATGTGAGGGCGGAGCTTCAGAGAGGATAGAAGACACACTCAAGGTATAATTAGTAGGGGCAGAATTGGAACCCAAAGTCAGGTCTTCCAATCCCAGGACAAATGCATTCCCTGTTACATCACACTATCTAATGGATGCCACGGGGCACTCTGGCACTTAGGGCAAGTTTTGGAAGGTAATATCCTTCTAATGCATTAGACGTGGACCCACAGGCACTAGATAGGAACACAGTTCAAATCACTGCTGCTTTTCTTAGCTATGCAGCTAAAAAAGAAAAGACCACACCCTCTATTTATTTTCTTTTAAACTCGGCATCTTTTCCTAATTTCTTCAAACATGAATCTTACAAGCTGACCTTTTGTACCTTAATAGGTCACAGGACAGAACGCACTAGAAATCAAGAGTTGGAGTTCTGGGTCTGGCCCAAGTTCTAACAGCTGGGCGACCCAGGCCGGGCAACTGTATCTTCCTGATTTTTTTGTTTTCCTGAAATGCAGATCATGATACAAGCTCCTCCTGTTTCTTGGGGATGGAGTGAGGAGGTTTGAGAGCATGCTTTGAGAAGTGTAATGGCCCATATAGGTATAAGGGCTTGTCCCAATTCTAGTTTCTGTTCTTGTGAATTCCACTCAAGCCCAGAGCATGTCACAAGCAGAGAATTCTTATTTATTTCCTATCAAAACAGTAAAGCAGTTATTTTTCCTGACTATGTGTTAATCACTTCCACCGAGAACAAAATTCTAATTTTCCAATTCTGTTCTAATTCATCCAATCTTAAAATAAGCTAAGAATTCCAGCTTTCATCACCATCACCTTGTACCACTATTATCAAAACTAATACAAAAATCACCATGCAGACGAATGCAAAGGGGTCTCGGTGATCAGAGTGGAAGAGGCCACACTCGCTCTGTTTGGAACCAGTGAGGCAGCAGGGCTTTGCAGTGCCCTGGGCTTGACACCTGGCTCCAAGGCTCCAGCAGGTTGTGTCACCTCTGGACAAGGTTATGAAATCTCTCCAAAAGTCCATTTTTTATCATTGAAATGAAGATAGATGAAGCTTACCTACATTTTGGGCGGGCGGGTGGTTCTTACGGGGATTAAAGGTAACTTGTGCAAAATACCTACATCAATGTCTGCACATAGTAGATGCTCAAGAAGTTCTAAATCTTATTCTTCCCCCATCATTGATCATAGAGAAGAAGAAATGATATGCTTGTTAGTTAGTTAGTATCACAGAACCTTGACTGAGTTCAAGCTAAGCCAACTGGCTACATGCTTGGTGATTCCTCAGTATCCTAAATCGACAGCCAATCTTGCATTTTTATTTTCTTTAATTTGGTTTTCTTAATTGTGGTAAAATGCACATAAAATCTACCATCGTAACTCTCTGTGTGTAGGTCAGTGGCATTAAAGTACATTCACATTGTGTCGTCATCACTACCACCTGTCTGGAGAATTCTTTTCATCTTCTGTAACTGAAACTCTGTGTCTATGAAACACTAACTCCCTATTTCCTCTTCCCACCAGCCCCTGGCAACCACCATTCTACTTTCTCTCTGTGAACTTGACTACTCAAGGTACCTCCTAAAAGCGGAATCATATAGTATTTGTCCTTTTGTGATTGGCTTATTTCAACTAGTATAATATTTTATTTTCTTTAACAAATACTTGCATCATGCTTATTATTATGTAGCCTGCTTTACAAATATTAACTCATTTCATGGACACTATGATCTCTACCTTACAGACAAGCAAAGCAAGGCACAAAGTGGCTAAGTGAAGTGCCCAGCGTCACAGAACTGGCCAACAGCAGGGCCAGGCCCTTCAGCGCCCCAATACTCTGCCTCCTGTGGCGGCTTGAACACCTGTGGCACTCGGGGCTCACTTCCTCATGTAGCAGCCCCATTCTGCTTTCAGACTGAGTGAGAATTCTAGAATTCTCCCTCCCTCTAACTTCTCCGCTCCCCTCATTCTCTTCAGAGGACAGTGCAGATAAAGTCCAGTCCTCGGAGAGGAGCCTGGTCCCCAGCACCTCCCCTCCCCCTCCCCTGTCAGTGGCAGCTGCCAGGTTACCTCTGGGCACACTGCGTCTGAAGTCCCACAAGGCTTGTGTTTTAACTCTTCAGTGTTCAAATTGTTTGCTTGCAGCTTCTGAAGAGGACCATTCAAATTCAGCCTGCTTTGCCTGCATCCTGTTAAGCCATGGAGAAGAAAATCTAATTTATGGAAAAGATGGTGTGACCCCAATAAAGGATTTGACAGGCCATTTTAGAGGGGACAGATGCAAAACCCTTTTAGAAAAACCCAAACTCTTCTTCATTCAGGTAATCGCTTTTCAAAGGCAATATAATTGAAAATGGGAAAAGATTACACAGTGACAGGGAAGGAGTCGTTATTACAAATCTATGTGCTATTTGCACTGGGGTATGCAAATGCGGGTTTTGTTTTTCTGTCCGAATGGTTGGCATAGGTATTTGCATTGGATCACAAATTACGAAGGTTTAAGACACGGCAGCACCTTTGTTTGCTTAGTATTCGACACAACATTGATTCATTTATCAGTTTGTCACGTTGTCATTGAGCCCCTGGTATGTGCCAGGCACAGTTCTAGGCACTGGGACGCAGCAGGGAACAGCACACATTTCTGTGCCCAGCGCCATGGAGTGGTCTCTGCTTCGATTGACATTTAGGCTTGCCGGGGGACGGAGCTTGACGACGGTATCCAGGCCGACTCCGGGCCCATCAATGACACGGACGCTAATCCCCGATACAAGATCCCAGTGGAAGCCGACTTTCTCTTCGCTTACTCCACGGTTCCAGGTACCGAGTCCATCGTCCCCTAACCACGCCAGCCCGTTTCACCATTAGAATGCAGACTGGGGCATGTCTTAGTTTTCTCTTGCTGCATTAATAAATTACTGCAAACACGGCGGCTTTTACCCTGCAGTTCTGGAGGTTAGAATTCCGAGTGGGTTGGCAGAGAGGCTCCAGGGAAAAATCCATTTCCTCACCTTTGCCCAGCGCGTTGGAACCTCCCGCATTCCTTGGCTTGCGGCCCTTTCCTCCATCTTCAAATCCAGCAACCTCACGTCTCTCTGACCCTTCTTCTCTCCTCGCTTCGGTTTCTTTCTGACCACAGCCGGGAAAGGACTCCTGTTATTAGACAGAGCCCACCTGGGTTACCGCTCTGCCTCAGTCCTATAACCTTAGCCACCTCTGCAAAGTCCTCTTTGTCACCTAAGGTAACATTCACAGGTCCCAAGGTTAGAGGGTAGATATCGTTGGGGACCATTATTCTGCCCACCAGAGGGACGTATTCACTTTTTTCTCCGGGAAGGCTGAATTCCCTCATTTATCGTTACAATTATTATTGGTAATTATAAGTACATTTTTACAGTGCTTTACAATTTAGAGTGTTTTTCATGTCTTTTTTCTCATGTCATCCTTACAATAATTGTGTAGGTAGTTAGAAAAGGTATTATTGCTGTCCTGATTTTATGGGCGAAAAAAAATTGAGCTTGGGTGAGCTTAAGTGATGCACCAAAGATCAGACAGAGATTTGGGTACACAGCAGAGCTGTGGCTCAGCCCAGGCGTCCTTTACCCTGCAACCTGTACACAGGTACCAGAAAATGCCAGTAATGAGCAAGCCTACTAATTGTTTACCAAGCACTGTGTTTGACTGAGTCTATTCAATGAAAATCCTTCCTTTGTTTTGGGTAAAACATCACTAAGTTAGAATTTTCCCTGCTGTTAATAGTAGGTTTGTCGAGCGCTTGATGCAAACATATTGGTTATGATAAATAGCTTGGTTGTGTTTGAAAATCCAGCTCTGATAGGATCTACAGATGAGATTTTTGAGAATGATAACTTCTTCGCAAGTTTTAAGGATGGCATAAGATAGAAAATAATTTGATCTTCCTGCTCTTGAGAGGGAGCGGGGTCATAGGGGCATGTGTCTGTGTAAACAAACCCAGTGGTAGAGTCACAGGTGCTCCAAGCAAGGTCTGCAGGAACTAAAGGAGGAAGGTGAACTCTTCTAGGGAGGCAGGTGAGAGAGGCTATCCTAAAAATGAGCTGCTGTAACTGAGCCCTAAAAATTAAGACTGGGATAAGAGAAGGGTGGCTTGCCAGACAGAGTGCTGAGGGGTCAAGTAGCCTGATGCATTGGGTAAAACTCAGGCTGGCACAGGTATGTCATCTGCTCGGGCTGCTATAGCAATATACTCTAGACTGGGTGGCTCAAACAACAGAGTTAGTTCTCTAAGTTATGTGAGCTGGGAAGTCCAAGATCAAGGTGCTGGCCCATTTGGTTTCTGGTGAGGACTCCCTTCCTGGCTTGAAGTGGTCACCTTGCTGTGTGCTCACATGGCAGGGAGAGAGAGAGCAAGAGTGAGTGAGCTCTCTGCTGTCTCTTCTTACAAGGACACCAATTCCTATTGGATCACAACCCCACCCTTGTGACCTCATTTAATTATCTCCGTAAAGGCTCTGTCTCCAAACACAGTCACATTGTGGGGTGGGGCTTCAACAAGTGAATTTTGGGAGGACACAGTTCAGTCCATAGCACAGGGTGTGACAGGGCATGGCAGGGGTCAAACCCGGACAGGTAGGCAAGGGGCCCCGCTGTGGTGGGCTCTGTGTGCTGGGCTGAGCAGCCCTTACTTCGCCCTGGTGAGGGGGTGCAAGGGAACTGTTTTAGGTCAGGGAGTCATAGGATGAGACTTGTATTTTCTACTGTAGGACAGGGCTTAGAGGATATGAGCCTGGAGCGCGCCCCCCAGGTTATTAAATTGAATAAAATAATATGTGTGACCCCCTCCTCCCCCCAAATGACATGCATTGTCATGCCACTAAGGTCAAGTTTTATGCTGGTAGTTTCCAGTACCATGAGCTGCAGGAGAGAATTCTAAGTGGACTCAATCACTTGACACACGCAGGTTATTTCTGTTTATTGTACATTGATTCCATAACTATTTGTTAGAGATGATGATGATGACAACGACTCAGTTCTCATCAAGCTCATCATGTAAACCAAACACGACTTCATTTTGTCTCACACTGGCCTTTTAAACTGGAGCCGTGGGAAGGAGGTGGAATCTTCCCTTGCCACTGGATGAAAACTCCAGCATGTTCATAGCTTTGTTCCTCGTGCTAAGATACTAGACCATATTGTGGTCACTTTCTGAAGTCACAAACAGTTGCAATACTGTAACCTGAACGTTCAGTCTGAGATAATAACTAAAAACCCCGAACCTGAGATGGGTTTAAATTTCTCCCAATTCCATATCAGACTTGCTACAGGACTAAGGTGCTACGGGGGCCTTCAGCTTTCTCACCTCTTCTCCCACTTGCCAGATTCCTCTTTAGATTCTTTCAGGGTCAAATACGAGGAGAGGGGGAGACGTGAGTCCCAAGTCATTGACCTCTCATGCTGTGGACCAGATGATTAAAGCTGGGGGCTTTCGATTTCCTGTGTTCCCTGCTCCTCTGTCCCTGGTTAGGCAATTGTGACTCCTTCCTCAACTCCTGGGCATCCTCCAGGGTACTTGTGTGTTCTCTTTCTGCTGAGGTCTACTTGCCCTTTCAACAGGACTTTTGGACAAGACCCAGGACAATCCAAGAGCCAGCTTCCTCTCCCCTAGACCATGTGTGGTCCACGAGAAACACATGCCATGCCCTGACAGTGCCAGCCCTCCCAGGGCTCTACCTCCACGGCAGTTGGGTGTTTAGCTACCTCTCGCCTCTGGATTTCTTTAGCAGGATTCAACTCTAGTTCTGTGTCCCCCAGAAACAACAACACATCTCGAAATTCTGAGGTTCCCTGCAGATTCCTTCTCTAGGTTTAGATTAGAAAGTAGCACTGACCCCAAAAGGATTGCAAGGAGTTCCTGAGTTACAGAGTGGTCCCCCAACATCTCTTTCGGAAGTCTTCATGTGCAGATTGGTCTCGCACTCGCTCATGTATCGGATATGTATCATGCAGGTACATCCATCAAAACTGATGCAGGAGGGTTCCCTGGCAGCATCCTCCAACACTGGCCCTCTGTGATGTCGTGTTCTATGCTGGAACACCCAGAGCATTTTTGAGCATCTTCATGCAACCCTCTAAATCAAAGATGTTTACTCTCTGAGCACACCAGCGTAAACACCAGCATAATTCTCATTGGTGACTTGCGTGCAGAGTAGAGTGAAATAATTTCCGAAAAGCAGATGCGAAAGCCCCAACACTGAAAGCTTGTTGTCCTAGGTGAGTGGAGCAACTAGTGGAATTAGCTGATTGATCTTCTCCTTTCTCTCCTGTTGAAGGCTATTACTCGTGGAGGAGCCCAGGAAGAGGCTCCTGGTTTGTGCAGGCCCTCTGTTCCGTCCTGGAGGAGCATGGGAAAGACCTGGAGATTATGCAGATCCTCACCAGGGTGAACAACAGGGTGGCCAGGAACTTCGAGTCCCAGTCTGATGACCCACGCTTCCATGAGAAGAAGCAGATCCCATGCGTGGTCTCCATGCTCACCAAAGAACTCTACTTCTGTTAGTAACCATGCCAGGGTGCATCCTAGCTCAGAACTATGGATCATTCATCAATGAATCAGATTCTTTTTTAATGCTCTTGAAATATCTGGAAATTCTACAGGATTTTAATTTCAGGAAAATTTATTGATTCAACAGGGAGGAAACTTTCTGGTGCTGCTGTATGTTCTCTGAATTTTCAGAGACTTTTTTTTTTACAATGTTATTCATTTGATGACTTCGTAATTTTCTCTTAGGATTAGTTTTCTCTTTGTATTTCTTTCACCTTGTTATTGCCCTTAGTACATGCAACAAAAGTGACCTCTGGAGAAGGCTCTGGGCTTTGTCCACTGTGACTGGTGGTGACGCTGGCAGAGTCAGAGTCATATTAGCACTCAGCAAAGAGAACCCCCGTGTTTGACATAAAACAGGCAATATTGGCCTGTATTGTAGAAAGTGGGTATTGAGTGTGACTTGAGTGATTTTTCACTGGCTTAGGGCAGATTCTCATGCATAAATTCCCAGACGTGTTAAGAGGAGAAAAAAACTTAACGATTCTAATGTGTATTAGTCAGGATCAAATCCGGAAAACAGAAACCGTTTTAGGTGTTTCTATTCCCTCAATAGAGGGAATTTTTATTTCATGTTATTTTTGTAGAGACGCGTCTCACTTTGTTGCCCAGGCTGATCTCAAACTCCTGGCTTCAAGTGGTCCTCCTGCCTTGACCACCCGAACTGCTGGGATTGCAGGTGAGAGCCACTGTGCCGGCCAATAGAGAGGATTTAATATAGGAAATTGACTTATGTAGATGATAAAAGAGAAGCCAAATAGCAAGAATCTGTTACCACACCTAAGGCTCTGAGGATAATGGGAAGAGGCATGGTATCCTAAGTCTAGAAGCTGGATCATCAGAGGATCTGGAACCGTGGTGAGGGCTGCCTGGCAGGAGCGGGGACCACCAAGGGATTGTGGAAAATAGAGCCATGGCAACGACAAAGCCACTGCCTGAGATGGAGGCAAGACCAGGGCTGAGTCAGATACAGAGAAATACCCTGGCCTCGCCTCTCCTGCCCTCCAGTCTTCTTATCATTCCAGCCCTACCGAGAAACCACCTGGCCGGGGCCCTGGGAAGAGTGATTTGCTTGGTACAGAGCAGAGCAAGGGCCAGTGAGGTGGGGGAGGCAAAAGAAATGGATGTAAGCTTGGCCCACAACGTGAATGTCACTGATCACGTTCTCTGATGTTCAGCAATGCACCCATGCAATCATCTATTCGTTGGGTTGTCAGAGAATCTAGATATGTGCCAAATAATCTGTTTTAGCTTTAAAGTGTATCTGGAATTTTGTAGATTATTCCAAACTTTATTCTGAATAAATTTTTGTTACCTCTAATGCTACAAGTGGGAAAGAGTTTACGGCAAAGATTTTTGGCACTTTGTTTTCAAGGTGGTGTTATATTTGGAATTCTTGATAAAGTACTATTTTTTTCTGCCTAACAAGTGGTTAACAAAATGTTCGTATTTATTGATTAAAATGTGGTTGCTTAATTCCTAACTAGCCTGGTTTGCTTTCCTTTTAAAGTTACTTCTGGTGATGGAGAAATAAGAAAACAGGATAAGAATGGTCCTGACTTTCCCTCACACAAAATATAGTACATAATGTTTTTAAGCTGGTACACTCATGAAATAATCCCTTGAGAAACCAAGACATCTCACAGAAAGGGTTAATCAACTTAGAAAACCGTTTGTGATGGGCTGCCGTGTATTAATTTGGCAACGAAATCAGACGGTGTAAAAGTATCTTCTTTCAAATTAGAAAACTCAATTAGGGCCAGTTATTAGACTGGTCCCTGGTTTCCTGCTATTTGAAATATTCCAGATGTTCAGAATTTAAGTGGAGATCATGAATCAAGGATCAACAAGCATCTACCGTACTATTCCCAGAATTCACAGGCCGTTCTGTGGAAAATAGGCTATTCTATTAAAGGTCCCTATCATAGAAATAAACATGCCTAACTGCATTGCAATTTGAAGTAAAAACCGTAGCACTCTACTTATTTGCCTTGCAAGCTTCATTAATTGAAAGAAATGATCCCAAGTGTCAGGGTTAATTTTTTCCTTAATTTTCTAAGTTATAGGTTACAAATAACGAATATTACCTTATATTCCTTAGATCAGAGATATAAAATTGCTGTTAAGAAAGAATCTCTGTCCTTGAATACTTTCCTGAGCACTTGTTTGTCAAGATCAGAAATCCTGTTTCACATTGGTGGGTATTCAGTCACACCTCCATTGTTAAACTTCACAGTCTTTTGATATTCCAAAATTCTGATGACAAATGACCTAAAGGAGCACTGAGTCCTGGTAAATATACATTCCCAGCTGTTTCCCCTCGCAGGAGTATCAGTCCCGGCGCTGCCCCTGTGCTGTGAGGAAGACGGCGCAGTCTGTGGCATCCTCACTGGCATAATGGACTCAAATCTGGATTTCTGTTTTTGTTTTGTTTTCCTTCTTTTCCTCAAGGTGCCACTAGGGCACTAGGCTATTTGAAGTTTTAGCTGTTAATACATTCACAGACAGCTGTAGGCTCTGCCCTAAGCTTTTTTTTTTTTTTTTTTTTGAGACAGTCTCACTGCATTGCCTGGGCTAGAGTGCCATGGCGTCAGCCTAGCTCACAGCAACCTCAAACTCCTGGGCTCAAGTGATCCTTCTGCCTCAGCCTCCCCAGTAGCTGGGACTACAGGCATGTACCACCATGCCCGGCTAATTTTTTCTATATTTTTAGTTGTCCGATTAATTTCTTTCTATTTTTAGTAGAGATGGGGTCTCACTCTTGCTCAGGCTGGTTTCGAACTCCTGAGCTCAAACAATCCACCCGCCTCGGCCTCCCGGAGTGCTAGGATTACAGGCGTGAGCCACCGCGTCCGGCCTGCTCTGAAGGTACTTTGATGTGACTTTAAGCAAAGGAGACATTTGACAGTGCGAGTGAGCCTCGTCCAGTCAGTTGGAAGGCCTTAAAAGCAAAACTGAGGTTTCTCTGAGAAGAAATTCTTCCTCAAGACTGCAGCATCAGCTCCTGCCTGAGTTCCAGCCTGCCGGCCTGTCCTACAGATCTTGGACTTGCCAACTCCCACAACTGCACGAAGCAATTCCTTGAAATAAATCTCTTAGTGTATATGTATCCTACTGTTCTGTTCCTCTGGAGAACCCTGACTGGTACACCCATGCACCACCCATTTCTTCCTCTCTTCTTAAAGTAAGGAAAGAAGGAAACAAGTGTTGGGGGAGGAGGGAGTAAGAGGTGGAGGGCCAGCAGGGCCCTGTGAAGGACCCTCCCTCTGTGCTCTCAGGGATGGATATTAGTTTCTCCCCGTCTCTGGGACTCATCTGTCAGCGTGCAGGGGTGGAGACAAGAAAGGGAAGCAAAATAGTCCCCACCAGGGAGACGGTTCCTAAAATCATATCCCAAGAATGGTTCAAGGCCATTGGAGGTCATCCTCGCCACCCCCACTCCACCTCCTCTTTAAATGGATGAAACCTGAGCTACGACGCAGTCCCTTGCCCAAGGACCCACAGCAAGTGGGGACAGAACCACTGCTTTCCAGTCTCTCTGTGAAGCTCCCCTGCTCCATTCAGGGATCCTGGAGCTGCCCACCGTGACATGCCCAGCCGCATCTGCGGTCTCTGCACCAGGGAACGGGACAACGCAAAGACCCAGCTGTCCCCCGCATCCTTTCTCAGCCCTGGCTGCACATTACTAGCTCCTGGGAGCTTTAAAAAAAATTCCAGTGTCTGAGGCCCATCCCAGACCAATTATAACAGGATCTCTGGGGACGGAGCTTGAGCAGGAGTGTCTTTTGGAAGTTCCCGCAGGTGAGTCTCATGGGTGGCTGGTCTAGGCAGAGCACAGGATTGCCCAACTGCTGCATTTACCTTCCCGTTTCACTCCCCACCATCCCCACCCCGACCTGGGGCTGCCCATTCTCATTATTCTTTGTGCTCTGCCTAGAAGGGGCTGAAAGAACCAGCGAGGAGGCCATCCCAGCGGAGGAATGGCTGCTCTGTCCCTGCTCCAGCCTCACTCTGCTCCACACCACCCCACTGGGAGCGCTGCCTGGCAGAAGCAGAAAATGCCAGTACCTCTCCTTCTTCCCCAATCCGACTGGCCTCTAAGGCTTCCTGCCTGCTCTTCAGCCTCCCTCCCCTCCCCTGCACTCCCAAGTCCTTCTTCGCCTGTAGTTCTGGAAGGCGGGTGCCTTCCCTCTAATGGTGGCAGTGGCTGAATGGAGTTCCTCCTTGTTCAGGGAGAGGGATGTGGCTCCGTTCAGTAGATAACCCCACGCCTGCAGGGAATGGCTCCCCGATGGGCATCTCCTGCCAGGATCTGGGCTCTATTCATCGCTGCACTGCGGGCATCAGGGACTTCAGACTGCAAGCAGGGAGGGGACCGAGGCCACCAAGGCCAGGGAACAGCCTCACACCCTACGATACAGCCCATGTTCCCTCTTCCCTTCCCTCTACGCCACCTGAGAAAATTCCTCATGAGAAAACTGCAGCCACAGCCACAGGGACAGACAAAGGACTGCTCCATGGCATCCTCCCAGTATTCCAGAATCTTCTGTTGAGGCCCCACTATGTGCCAGACACTGGAATCACAAACATGAATGAAGCACAGTCCTTTCCCGCAAGGGATTTACAATCAAATGAAAGGTAGAATTTCTCATGGAACAGGGGAGGAAGGAGGGCAGGAGTAGGGCAGGGAGAAAAACCCTAATATTATCCGTACCTATTACGTGCCAGGCAAGACACCGTCCTCTCATATGATCACAAAACCCCATTTGGTAGGTTCCATTTTCCCCACCAGACACGTGGGGAAACTGGGACAAACGAGGTGAAATAACTTGCCAAAAGTTAGACAGCTCTTGAGGGATAAAGTCCAGATTTGAGCCCAAGTCTTAGGACTCCAATTCCAGTGCTCCTTCTAGGAGTCTGATGGTTATGTCATGTCGGACCTGGCCCTCTTCACCAGACTGAGCCGAGGGAAGAGTAGAAGCCCTGGAGTTGAAGGCCTAGGTTGTGTCCCAGCCTTGCTGCCAGGTAGCTCTGTGTCTCTGGGCAGTCTCTGGACTTTAGTTTTCTTACATATAAAGTGACGGAGGACGGGTAGGTCATTTTAAAGATCCTTTTCAACTCTGTTGTTTTTAAAATTCCATTTACTTTTCCCAGTCGGTTATAAGTTCATTTTGTTTCATCTTAGAGGAAGGGTCGCTGGCGCTCAGGACGGTGTTCAGGGAGGTTGTCACGTGGCCTATTTCCCGCCCAGCTGGAGCTGGAACCCACAGGCCGTGAGCCTGCTGCACCGTCCCTCAGTCCGGGCTGGAGGTGTGTGATAGGGCTTCCTGGCGAGGCCACTGTGGGTCCCGGTGGCAGGATTCCAGGAGCCAGGGCTGTGGCCCTGCAGGGACCACAGAGGGAAGTCGCTCAGTCCATGGAGTCAGGCCAGATGGGAGGAGAGGGCAGCCCAGAATTAGTCACGTTGAAGGATCCCCAGGCAGTTCATGCTTTTGAAAATGGCCCTGAGAGAGATGCTATCAGGAGGCGTATTTAATAGGTTTTGGAGATTGGCTAATTTTGTTGCAACCGTCCGGGTGTTATCCGATGCATGCTAAGTATCTAGGGCTGGCGTGAGCTTGTGAGTAGGGCCAGTGTGCCCAAGGCCTTCAGACAGACGTGACGCCAGGACGGCAGGGCAGAGTTGCTGGTGGTTTCTAGTGCCCCAGAGACTCCAGGCAACCTCGGGCAACCAGCAGGGTGCTGGGTCAATGAATGCCCTCTCCTGCTCCATGAGGAATCACCCCCACCTCCCTCCCCACCCCATTCCTTCCACATCAGGCCTCCCTGCCCTCTCTCCCGGGTCCCCCATCCCCAGCCAGACCAGAGCTGAGCTCCTGTCGCTCTGCAGTCGCCCTTTCCCATGCTTCGGGTCATAAGCCATCAATATCCTGCACTGAGTAGGAGCCCCTTGCACGCCTGACTCACCAAGAACCGCTCTCCCGGCCCCTCCCTGGGCCGCCCACACGTTCTGGCGTCCTCAGGGATCTGCCTCTCCTCCTCCAGAGACACTGCCATCCATCAGCTCTCTGCCTCACTGGTCACATTTGCTTTCTCTGGCTGTCTTCAGCTTGGCTGTTTATTTTCTTCCTCTCCCTGCTTCCCACCCCCTCTTTCTGCACTTGTTCCTGGACTTGGGTTTTCTGCAGGTTGCAGGAAAGAGACCCAAAGCTGTCCAGCCCCTTCCCTTCCCAGGCGGCTCCTTCCTCTCTTCAGAGTTTAGGATCATTGAGGAAAGGGGTCTGCAGTTGATGCAATTTAAAGGGCCCAAGATTTGGCATCAGAAGGCTTCAGTTTGGGAACTAATTCTGAAAGAAACTTGGGTAGGTTCACAACCTCTCTAAACCTCAGTTTTCTCATTTATAAAATGGAGCTGTGAGGTCTGAGAAAATAACAGCTATCATTTATCAAGCATATTCTATACAGCAGGCTTCACGCTAGGTCCTTTCAAATGTGATCACCTTTATGCGGGTTTGTGAACACGCTTTGGAGATTAGAAAGTGCTGTGCAGATGCTAGTTACTAAAGATGAGCCCAGAGAGCTGTTATGGCATCACCCCGGCTCTCCTTTGTACCTAGAAAATCATTAAATGGGCACTTTGAACAGTTTCGTCAGTAAAAGTTGTAGACATACGTCCTCTCACTGACCTGGCCTGCCTGCTGTGAGCTGGTGAGGCAGAATGGTGAGCCCCACGCTGTGGGCAAGGGGCCAAGGCTGGGTCTGGGGCATCCCGCCTGTCTTCTCCACTTGCCCTGCACACTCTCGCCTCCCTGCTGTCCACCCTCTGCAGGGGACCGGGACGCGCGCCTGTTCTGATGGTGACGGGGGCATGGCAGAACGCGTGAGAGCCTGTGGCAGGGCACGTGCAGCACCTCGGAAGATGGGATGAAGTGTCAAGTGGAGAAGTTACCAGAACAGTCTGGGTGGAACTCAGAGCAGCAGAGTGCACGTGGGGCTGGCGGTGGCCACTGTGTTGGCAAGCTGGCTGCTGGGCGGAAACCAGCAGGAAATGATCTGTGTGAGAAAAGGCACAGGGCGTCACATGACAGAGAGGACAGGGGCTCTGAGCTGAAGAGTCTAGCCGGGACGTGTTTTTCCTCACTGCTAGCCTCAGGCCAAACAGGTCACCTCCCAGCCCACGCTTGGTGCCCCACCTCCAGGGACACAGGGCCAGACTCTGGTCCACAAGCCTATGGGGGACCCTACAGCCCCTTCCAGTGCTTAATGATCCAGGCCTTGGCCAATTCTATACCCATCAGCCAAAGGGACCCCCCCGGCCACCAGAGGCCACTGCTAATTCCCACTCAGGTTACGTCATGGCACCAGCCTGCACCAGCCTGCACACAGGACCAGGGCTCCTTCAGAACTGTGAAGAGTAACCAGGGCCATTGCTGACTCCTTCAGAGAGGCCCCCAAACTCACTGCCAGATGGATTCCTTTAAACATCACAGCCAGCTAAAGCCTCCGTGCCCCAGCAGGTAGCCCCTTCTGCCAGCCAGATGTCTATTCTCCTCCCACAGTCCCCTGGGCGTCCCCTCCCCTCTTTCTACGGTTTCACTCTGTCCAAAATTTCCCCTGGCCCCTGGGCTCCTCCTCCCTCTCAGCTGGGCCTGAGGCGCTGACTCTCTCCTAAGTGCAAGGCTTCCCTTTGGGCCTCCTCAGGGGGAGGCTGCCCTTTCCTCTCAGGCTCTGGGCTCGGGAGGCAGGAGGGCAGCTCCTTCAAGCCCCGCCCTCTCGCCCCAAAGCCTGTTCCTGTGGGCTCCCGCCACCTGGCCACCTGCCCCACACTCTGCTCTTCCTGGTGCCGTCATGGATCTGTCCTGTTCGTGGAAGACATTGCTCTCCCTCTTTCGGGGACAATTTTGTACTATTACATTTACAAACCTAAATGTCACTGTCATCTGGGATGACACCCCTCTACATGGATCACCCTCCCACCAGCCTGGTCTCTTCGCTGCAGGCCCCCACTCCAGGGCCACCCCCGGAACCTGGTCAGCCGGGACCTGCCCCATCTCCTGCGTGCAGGCCACAACCCCACGCCCTTCCTGCTCTCCCAGCCTTTCCCACAACTGTCCTGTGACCACAGTGCTCCTCTGATCCCCGGCTTGTTATTTTCTCCCTGTATTGGCCCTTCATGTTTTCCCTTCCATCTCGGGCCAGCCTGGGGTCCATATTCCATTTCTTGTAATCACTCTTACACTAAGAACCACATCCCTGTCGCCCCCTGGTCTTTTCATGGCTCTCTTTTGGCAAAGCCCCAGCCCAGAGCTCATTCAAGTATGTGCCTCTCTGCGCCCATATCTAGGACTTTGGGCACTGCGGGAGAAAAATGACACAGCCACGTAGATCGAGGGACTGCACCGTCATGGTCCCTGTCACACCAAGCTTTCAAATGGCCTGGAATTTTCTTCTCTTTCCTTAGCTCTCTAGAGCTCACCATTAGCTATTTCAGACATTCTCCACTTTCCTAAGAGCATCACCTTCCCCAGCATCTCCCTCCACGCTCTCAGCAGATAACCTCCAGAGAAAATAAGAGTCATTTGGCAGAAATGCCATCAACGTCCTGCCACCAAACAGACTTTATCCTTTCCTCCTGTGCTCTCTGGCCACAGTGGGAGAGGTGGGGGTCCAGGCGCCCCTCCTGGGAGCTCAGGCAGCTTCGGGCCCTTTCCCTTTCCACCTGCTTGGAAAGCTCATTGACTGATTTTCTGTGTACTTCTCCCTTATTTTCCACTTTTTCCTCTCTATTGGCTTCTCATTAGCGTTTATACATGTTTGAGACTCGCTCTTTAAAAACAAAAAAGTCAGCCTGGGTGCAACAGCTCATGCCTGTAATCCTAGCACTTTGGAAGGCCAAGGAGGGAGGATTGCTAGAGGCCAGGAGTTTGAGACCAGTCTGGACAACGAAGCAAGACCCTGTCTCTACAAAAAATTACAAAATTAGCCAGGTGTGGTGGCTCTGGAGGCTGAGGCTGAGTCTGAGGTGGGAGGAACACTTCAGACTAGGAGTCTGAGGTTGCAGTAAGCTATGATGATGCCACTGTCCTCTACCTGGGCGACAGAGCAAGTCCTTGTCTCAAAAAAAAAAAAAAATCCTCTCCTTTATCCTCATATCCTTACCTCAGTTCCCCTGTATCATTATCTACTGCTTATGTAACAAATTACCCCAAAATTTAGTAGCTTAAAACAACAAACTTAAAACGATAAACAAGAAATCTTCCCACAGCTTCTGCGGGGCAGGAACCCAGGAATGGCTGAGCAAGACAGATGGCTCATGTCTCTCATGGGGCTGTGGTCAAGGTGGGGCTGCAGCTACCTAAAGGCTGGACCGGGGCTGGAAGATCTGTCTCCATGACAGCTCACTCGTGACAGTTGGCAGGAAGCCTCGATTCCTCACCATGTGGGCCTCATGACATGGCAGGTTCCCCCAGAGTGAGCGAACCCAGAGAAAGAGGCCAGAACGGAAGCTGCAATGTCTTTTATGTAGATAATCCTCACTTACTGATGGTTCAACTTAGGATTTTTCGACATTACAATGGTGCAAAAGTGATGTACATTCAGCAGAAACCAGCTTGGAATTTTGAATTTGATCTTTTGTTGGGCTAGTGATATTCCGTATGATACTTTGTCTCGATGTGGGCAGTGGCAGCTCCCAGTTAGCCACGTGATTATGTGATCACGAGGGTAAACAACTGATACTCTGCAGTGTATGATGTTGCCAGATGACTCTGTCCAACTGTAGGCTGTAAGTGTTCTGAGCCCGTTTGCGATAGGCTAGGCCAAGCTATGTTTAGTAGGTTGGGTGTACTGCATGCATTCTCAACTTGCAATGGATTTGTTGGGATGTGATCCCCTCATAAGTCAAGGATCATCTGTAGTTGAATCTTGGAAGTGACATTCCATCCCTTCTCCTGTATTCTATGGACCACACAGACCAACCCTGATGCAATGTGGGAGGGAACTGACAAGGCTGAGAAACCCAAGAATTGGGGCTCATTGGGGGCCATCTTGGAGGCTGGCACCCACACCTTCCTTCACAGCTAGACCTCCCCAAAGAGCCATGTGCACTGCCTGTCTCCACATTTTGCTCTCACCTCTTCACTCAGACTGCTCTCCCTGAGTCCCTGATGACTTCCTTATTTTGAAATCCAGGGGCCACTTCTCAGTTCTTATGTGCCACATACCATGTTGGGTGCTCCCCGCCAGCCAAGCCCTTCCTGGGCTTCTGTGATATCATAGGCTCCTGGTTTTCCTTTACCTTTTGTCCCTCCTAAGTTGATTTCACAAGATTCTCTTCACCATCCCTTAAGGACTGGAGTACCTCGGGGTTCTGCTAGGCTTCCCTTCTTTGCACATGTGCACGAGGCCCGCGTCATCTGGCCTCTGCTAACCCCGTCTCTTGCCGCTCCCTGCACCCCCAAACTCTCCATGCCAACCCCATAGCCCCTGCCATGGTTTTGCCCTCTTCCCACTGATCATCGGTTCAGATCAGCACCTCGGGGCTACTCTTTGTTCAGTCTTGGATTCCTTGACTAAAGGAGGAGGGGAGAGGCCCTAACAAGAAGGATAAAGCCATAAATTAATGAGGAAAGTGACAGATTTATCAACCCCAGACGCAGAAAACTGAAGGGTGATTTGATTATGGTTTTCAAGCCTAAAGAGCCTCTTTGCTTTGATAAATATGACCAACTGCCCTAGCTCCTCCAAAGACCAAATAGGAAAAGGTTAGGTTTTAGTAATGACAGAAATGACAGATCCAGGTTAGAGAAAAGAAGCATTAAATGCCAGAAATTAGCTAAAGCAATGTGGAATGTGATCAGCAGATTTTTGAAAGTAGGCTAGGTTTTTGCACATTGGAGATGACTCCTGGGTAGATCGAGCTAAGGGTGGGCGGGTGGATTGGGTAACCCTCCACGCCCCAGGATCTACACCTTCCGTTGCTGCATGGGTGGCCAGTCTAAGGTGGAACAGGGCTCAGAACCCAATCTCTTGTCCATTTCCAGCACTGGAGTCTGACAGTGGCAACTCCTGGGCTATAGCATGGGCTCATTCTGGCCTGCAGGGTCAGAGCAGTCTGGCTACTGCTGCGTGTCTGTACCAGTCCTGAAAGAGGCCAGAGAGCAGGGTTATGGATAGGGACGAGCAGAGTGAGAAAGGGAACAGGCCAGTGTTTAGAAGAGGTGCACATTCTGGGCAAATAACCTTGGCTAAGGAACGGGTCGGTGCATCACCTCCTTCAGGAAGCCCTCTCTGATACCCCCAGGCTGGCTTAGGGTTTCTCCTTTGTGTTCCCATGACACCCTGTGCTGCCTTCGTCCCCAAACAAATCCTGTGGTATTGAGATGCTTTAAGGGTTTCTCTCTCTCCTTTCCAAACTGTGAGCTCCTTGAAGGCAAGAACTATGTGTGTTGATGGCTGTCTCGGACCTAGCACAGGGTATAGACCATGGGAAGTGCCGGCAAATGGGCCTTGACTAATTGACTTAGGAAACAAATGCACTGCTTTGGAGGACTTGGGACTCCATTGTCCCCAGAGGTAACTTCACAATAGCCCAGTGGAAAGCCCTGGCTTTCTGGAACCACACTTCAATGGAACAACTGAGGAGGTGACCAGAGGAAGTCTGGGTTCTGGTCCCCGCTCAGCCACTTATTAGCAGCATGACCTGATTAGCACGTAGCAATCACCTCCCCATGCCTCAGTTTCCTCATCTCCCAAGTGAGGGTGATGGTCCCACAGATTCACAGGTTGTCTCAAAAATTGAATGAGATCATGGGTGTGCAGGCGGTAAAAACATCTTGAGAAAGGTCTTTGAGACTTATACAGAGGTAAGAAGTTATTAATAGCCTCATTATTATTCCTACCCAGAATGCCCATGGAAAGGCAGCATGTGGCAGCCCCAGCCCCCGCACCCCACCCTTCCATACTATTTCTGTACCTGGAAAGCAGGTTCTTGGAGTGATAGTCCCTGTTTTGCCACTGTGGGGGGAAGAGGGTGAACGTCGGGCCAACCTGCCTCCTCCGGCTCTCTGGCCTGCCCCTCCCTGGGGGCTTGCCCCAAACCCTTGGGCTCAGAAAGCGTGGCTGACACTGGCACAGCAGCCATCTGGAGGGTTGCAGGTGGCATCTTGTCTCTGTCACTTCTCTGTCATGGTGCTGGTGAGGTACTGAGGTGACTCCCCCTCTCCCAGGGAAGTCAGAACATTGGGGCTAAATCCTGGGTCAGCCTGTCTCCCTGGAGACCTCTGATCCCCCTTCTTGAGATCCACCTGATTCAGAGTCCAGTTAGGCCCAGGTAGAACATGGCTTTCATTCCTCTTGCACACTTCTAAGGAAGGGTGGGCAGCTCAGGGCATCTCCTCCTGTCTCTCCTCCCACTTTACTTCCCATGCCTGCACCGCTGGCTGAAGCCCACTGTGCTGGAGAGTGGAGAGCTGTGGGTGGGAGCGGGAACAAATCCAGGTGTTCCTCCTCGCCCACACCGCTCACCTCTCTGCAAGTGCGATGCTTGTAAGCATCAGATAGCCCGTGCCAGGGAGCGGCCGCGAGAAGCAGGTGGCCCAGAGACAGGAAGGGGAAACACAGATGGTGGGGTCTGATGGTGACCCCGTCCTCCGTAAGGTCCTGGAGGCGACATCCAGGTTCTGGTAGCCAGCAGAGGGCTCCCAGCCTGACCTCCCTGACCCTGGGCCTCATCTTCCAGCTTCCCGGGCCCTAACCCTAACCTGTGAGCATCCACATGAGGGCAGAGCAGGTCCATAGAAGTGGGTCTTTGCTGGCTTTGGGGATAATTAAAGTCCTAGACTCAGCAAAGCAGTGGGAACAGGAGAGAAAAGGCCAGGGGAGGATGTCTGAGGTCCAGGGAAGACTGGAATCTGGGGTGAGGAGTCAGACCAAGCGCCAACAATCTTGCCCAGGGCTCTATGCACAGGGGGAGGAGGAAGACCAGCAGCAGCTACTGCCAGTCTCATGGGAATGGTCCATATCAGAGAAACCAGCCTGGCTGCTTGGAAGAGGTCTCCTAACTCGGCTTCACTCCCCCTCCCCACTCGGCCAGCCAGGTCTGCTGCTGCTCACTTAAAACGTTGCCCTCAATTCTATCTTTAGCTCTGGCTGCCGGGAGCCTGAGTGACAGGCAGGGTGGGGGCTTGTGCCGGGGTGGGAAAAATTTGCAGCTACCAGGTTTGCTGAGAAGGTGGCACTGACTGCAGGGAGCAGGGCCTGTGTCACAGCCATGCTGCATCTATGGCCAGCGCAATGGGAGGCACAGAGCTCCACTGACACTGGTTGATTGGACAGATGGATGGATGGATGGATGGATGGATGCATCCATGCGTGGGTGGAACAGAGGCCCCGAGGAGAGGATGAGAGCGGGGCCAACTGGTTCAATGACCAAGACATTGAGCATGAAGGAACTCATGTGATCTTGGGCAAATGGCTTTCTCTCCTGGCCTCAGTTTTGTCATTTGTAACAGGGGACTACAGAAGTGGTTTTCAGTCTACCTCCATAAACTGCCACCGCCACCACCTTCACCACTACCTCTCACCCCCGCCCCCCATAAACAAGGGGTTCCTGCTGGGCTTGAGCTGGAAGGAAGGAAAGGGAAGGCCGACTGGGCTCTCCGGCCCCTTCCATCAGGGCGGAGTCACTGTTATCTATCCTGACAATTGAGCCTCCCGGAAAGAATTCTGCTAGACAAAGGGTCCTGTGGCTAAAGAATGTGACGACCGCTGGGCTAAACAACCTTAAACGTTTGTTTCTTTCAGCTTCTAGGATCCCTTGGAAGAAGCTGCTGGATCATACACTGGGAATGTTTGGGTCTCTGTGCCTGGCTCCAGGGGCCGCTTCCAGAATTAACACAAGTTTTACTGGGGACAGGAAAAATGAAGACCCCTGGATTATGCCTTTCTTTCTTCTCCCCCAGAAGCCCCTCGCACTCAATAGGGAGAATTCCCTGGGCCATTCTGCCTGTGGAATATTTCCAGACTACTGGCTTTGGGTGTAGAGGTGGGATTCTAGGTAAATATAGTTTTCTCGTACTTTTTTCATTAATGAATCACCTTGCTGTCTCCTTTTAGAAGCTTGAGCGAATCCCACCCTGTCCTGTCCAGTATAAGGGTCCTGGTTGTAGAGGGGAGTGAGGGGTCAGGTCCTAAGCCGAGGGCTGAGCAGGGCAGTGTCCAAGGCGGCTATGCCCCCACTCCGCCTGCCTTAGGTGCAGGCTCAGCACTTTTTCAGTCTGGGTGAGGTGCAGGTGGCTCAGATTAATGCTGTCAACCCCCCTCCACCCCCACGACAGCTCAGTTCCCAAGTGCATCCACACTTGGCCAAACGAAATTGCTTCTTGCAGCAGGTGGCAAGAATAGCCCATCAACTGCCTCTCATCAGGACTGATATGAAAATCCCTTATCTGAACAATAAAACACCAGCAAACTCCCATGCAGCCAATTATTTTTTCCAATAAGAGAAAGCAAAGTGCCAAGAAAGGATGAGCAATGGTTGAGGGGAGAGAGGCCCTTGCAGGGCAGTGGGAGGGTGAAGTGGAAGGGACTGATGGAGGAGGGTGACCCAAGCCCCCGCCTCCCCCACCCAGCCAAGGGGAGATGATCTGAGCTGAGGTGGAGCTAGGGAGGAGAAGTGAGGCAAGAACACTTCAAAGGAAAGTGCCAGGAGAGGGAAGTGGAGTCAGGATCCATCCCTCCCCGTCCATCCCAAGGTGGGAGGAGCCTTCAGCACAGCAGAGCCTTTGTCTGAGGTCCTAAGCAGGGATTCAGTGGCTTACCATCATGGGGCCTTGGACGCCAGCTTGGAGTGCAGATGGACGGGGGGCCCAGGGAAGGAGGCTGTTGGCAAGGAAGGAGGCCCCTGTGGGAAGAGAAGCCTGGGCCAGCAAGTGCCTCATTCTCTCCCCAGGCTGCCCCATGGAGGCCTGGGGTGGGATTGCACCGTGGGCAGGTTGCTTTAGCCACCATCTACCATGCACCTCCGTCTCCTCCCTTGTTGGATGCAGGTAACCCTTGACCTTGCCTGCATCACAAACATGTTCTGATCAAATCAGATCACAGATGTGAAGCTTTTTCTTTTAAAATACTAGAACTGCTTCACAGGTATCACTCTAGTGACCAGGTCTTTGTTTCTTCTGGGCTCTTCTTTCTCCTGCTCTTGTCAATTTGCTCCCAGAAGGCCTGGGGCCTCCATCTTTCCTTCCTTTGAACTTCCCTCCACCTTCCTTCTCAGGGGCACTCTCCTACTACCCCCGTTCTGTCCCCAGCCTTTAGCCTGGCCCGTCCTCTGGCACTGAGCTCCTACAGAGACAAAAGTTCCTGTCTGACCCCTGCGCCAGCTCTTCCCACACACAGCAGCAGGGATCATTCCCCTCCCTGCTTGGAAACCTGCTGCTGCCTATCCAGGTGCGCATCCCGCATTACGCCCGAGTTACTCAGCAAGGACTTGCCTTTGCCCACTGGCTTCTCACGCCAGGCACCAACCCTGCAGGCCAGGGCCCTCCATAGACAGTCAGCTTCCTGCTTCCCTGCTTCCAAACCATCCCTTCACCCACCACCTGCAATGTCCTCCCCTTTCTCTCTGCTAAATCACATAAATACCCTTCAAACAACTGGTTAACTATTTCCTCCTCTCTGGGAAATTGTCTCCAAATAACCTTGCTGAAATCTTGGCCTCCGTTCACTTGAACACCTTCGGATTGTGACAGGATTGGCATCTCTGCAGCGTGTGCATAGAGGAGCGGTGTCGGGAGGTTCTGTCAAGTCCCTGAGGGTCATCATTCCCAAAGGGACCAGACCCACTGGTTCTCCACGGTGAGATTGGTACCACTGACCGACTACAGCCTCATGATGTAGGAAGACGACCAGGTCAGGTTTGGTGTCTAGGAAGGCGGCAGGATGGCATCAGGTGCAGAGGCCACAGTGACCTTTATGACAATGAGACTTCCCAGAACCTTTCCATGAAAACATGGCCACGTGGTGTCCTTCCCTAACCCTAGTCTGGGGCACTCATTGCAGATGAGGTGCAGACATCGTCACCCATCACCTGAAGGGCACTCTGGATTGTTTGCACTCCCCACATTGCTGAGGAATGAAGGATCAGGGTCTACTTGCATGCACTGATTCCGCTCAGCACATAGTCCTGACCTATTTTGTGGCTTTAAATTCAGAGATGCCAAGAACAGTGTGTTTTTGCTGCTAAGTCTGGCAGCTTAACCCACAGTAACCTTTAGGTGCTTTCCAACCCTGCAATTTCTGTGCTTATTGTTCTGGTTGGAAAATGAAAAGCCCTCTCTGCCAGCAATTAATTTACCAAAATAAACAAGATTTCTGCTTTTTGTGACAAAGACAGTCCCTGAATGCCAATCTTAGGGCTGCCAGATTGCAATTTCAAGTGGGTGCAGCCAGCGCGGTTACAACTTGCAGGTGATTTATTGAGAAGGTTATAAGAAAAGGAGAAAATGCAGTCAAGAGGGAGTGGAGAAAAGTGTTGTCCAAGGGTTCTGGTACTCATCTCTAACTTCTCTGGCAACAAGCCTGTGCCCTTGCCGTTCTGCCTTCCTTTGTGTTGTTTTTTTTTTTTCCCCCTGCGTATGATTCTTATTTTCCACCCTGTTCTATTTGGCTCACTTCCAGCCCCTTCCTGACATGGGTGCAGCCTGGCCCCTGCTTCCAAACTGCATCACTGCCTGCTGGCAGCTCGTAAGCAGTTGCCATCCAGGGCTCTTGGCTCACTACATTTTGCCTGTGGGTCTGGTCCCTTCATCTAAGAGCTGCTTCTGGGGCGGTTGACTTGATACACTCTGGAAACGATATCCAGACAGCAGATGCAACCACTCCTTCTCCTGCCCTGAACACAGAATGCATAGGGACACCATGCACTGGCAATAGAGGGGCCAGATGTGGACCTGAGACACAGAGTTGCGGAGAGCTGGCAGCATTCGCTTAGACAGGCAGCGTGATGGGTTTGGGGGTGGAGGTTCTGAGTGGCACCAGCCAGGGACCATTAGGGATTATGCTGGGGGAGTTAAAAGCAGCGGATTAAGTCTGAGAACAGTGTCTCCTTTGTTTCAGGCCCTGCTGAGAATCCATCCCTGTAATCACTACTCCCATCACCACCACCCAAGGCTCAACTCACTGGTTTGTTAGGTAGATTAGGAGAGAAGAGAAAAGACCACCTGTCTTCCTCAGACACCTACGCTTCCAATTTCCTGCTTCCTACTGCCTCCCTCAGAGAACTTTGCTCTCTGTGGCTTTGTAGTTTGGATGGTTATCTTTCTTACAATTTATCTACTCTGATCCCAGGGATCCCCCGGGGCCGGACCATGAGCAAGTATTTGTTGTGCATGGTTTCATCAAGGTGCCTAGCGTTAAAAACAGACACAGTTCTGACTTCAAAAAACTCACAATTGCTCCTGGAGTCAAAGTAAACACAGATAACAATGGAAACCTGCAGAAAACTAGACAATAACTTCCTTAGAGGCAGTCCCAGCAAGCTGAATTCTCTTTGCACTTCTTGCTGTCATCTCACTCTCGTTAGCTCCCCACTGCCGCCCTCATAGACCTGCGCTGGAATGACTTGGACACCATGGAGGCTCTTTATCTAGATCCTCTCTGCAGAGAGACCCAGAAGTGGCCCCAACTCTCTCTGGAGGAGGGCTAGGCAGAGGAATCTTGATAATAAAGTCTAATTAACAATTTACAGACTAAGAGTGAGTCGTTTGCCATGTATTCAATTCAACACGGAATGGGCAAATACAGCGCACAAAGGGCATTGTGGTAGGTCTTAGCGGGAGTGGTGAGAGGTACAAAAATGGACAAGAAAAGCTTTGCTTCTAAATAGCGTGGATTTCTAATTATCTGATTTCCAGAACTTCAATTCATACAGGATCCTTTGGAATATAGTACTTTGAGGTACTGATGGTTCTCAGATTCTTTCTCTGAACAACCACTGAAGTCATAGCATTAATGTCTTTAAAATTTCGTGTGAGTTTTTATAATCATATGAAATTTATATTCTACTGTATGTCAGTATTAGTTTTATTTTTTGAATTAATTAATTTTTTTGAGATAAGAGTCTTGCTCTGTTGCCAGGGCTAGAGTGCTGTGCCATCAGCCTAGCTCACAGCAACCTCACACTCCTGGGCTCAGGTGATCCTCCTGTCTCAGCCTCCTGAGTAGCTGGGACTACAAGCACATGCCACCATGCCTGGCTAATTTTTACTATTTTTAGTTGCTTGGCTAATTTCTTTCTATTTTTAGTAGAGACGGGGGTCTTGCTCTTGTTTAGGCTGGTCTCGAACTCCTGACCTCAAGCAGTCCTCCTGCCTCGGCCTCCCAGAGTGCTAGGATTACAGGCATGAGCCACCGTGCCTGGCCCAGTATTGATTTTAATATAAATGATCTTCCTCTTCCCTAACCCCACACTTTTCAAAATCTCCTTATAACACTGAAGCAGCAGGAGAATGGGGTAATTTTATCCTGCCTTTTGTATCCCTGGCCACTATCTTATACCCAAGGGACAAAAGTATCCCTGAGCCTCAGGGTTACAGACGCTTAATACCTACTGATTGATTTCAGAACCCTGAGAGGTAGAAGACAGCAGGGCTTTGGAATTTCCCTTCCTTCTGAGACTACCTCTTAGATCTAACCCTGCCAGGCAGCCTCAGACTTTTCACTTTTCCCGCTTTGAACTTCTTCTCCTTCAAGCCTCCTGACCTGGGACCTCCCTCCCTAGCTTACCTTCCTTCTGTGCTTTTCTTAAGAGGGGGCTCCCTGTTTGGTTCTGGTCCTTGTTTTTGCATTTGGCATTGCTTTTGGTTTTGAACACACAACTATTTAGGCCCAAGGCAAATGGTGGCAAAAAGGGTCATTAATCATTCCATTAATTAATTCTTTCACAAACCATTTATTGGTCACCTGCTCCTTTGACTAAGAGCTGTGCTAGACACTGGGACTACAGAGACGAGCAAAGGAGAAACGTCTCTCCCAGTGATGCCTTGGAGTGACCGAGAAAGACAGACATTGATTGAATAATCATACCAGTATGGAATTTTGAATTGTGCCACGAAGGGAGAGAGCAGGACGCTCTGAGAATGTGTAACAAAGTACTGAATCTGATCTAGGGGAAGTGGTCAGGGAAGGCTTCCCTGAGGAAGAGACATTGCAGCAGAAATGTGGAGGATGGGTAGGGGTTAACTAATTGAAAGTGGGTAGGGCTGGGGCCCGGGAGCATCCCAGGCAGAGGAGCAGCATGTGTAAGAGTCCCGTGGCTGGTGGAAGGATGTACACCCAACTCAAGGAACTGAAAGAAGACCATGTGTCTGGAGCATGGACAGAGAAAGGAGAAGTGGTGTAAGATGGGCTGGAGAGTCGGTGGTGGGGACAGAATTCTAAAATCCAAATAGATAATTATAGCTGGGTATATACCAGGTGTATATTCATAACAAAACCAAACATGCTTACTCAGCTCCAGAGTAAATTAACCAGGAGGAACTTTAAATAAAACCAGATTAACCAAGACCAGCACTTTAGGAGAAGGTAAATTCACTACAATAAATATTCCAAAAAATCCCAGATGACATGTTTGTTGAATGAATGAATGAATGGATGAATGATGGATGAATAAAGATCAGTATTACAGGTCTCCATTTCCAGCCATACTCCAAGCAGAAGGCTGACCTGGCTCTGCCTCTTCCAGGGCAAATCATCCGCAGTGCTCTTCCTTCTTGTTGCCATGGCATTCTGTATTCTGTACATGTGGCTGTCATGGCATTGTCCCACTGTATTGCCATTGGTGATTTGCCCCTAGCCTCTCCCACTAGACTCCGAGCTCCTTGAAGGCAGGGGCCATGCCTTACTCATTTTTTCATCTCCAGCACCCAGTATAGTGCCTGGGACCTAGCAGGTGCTCAGTAAGTATTGGTTGAAGGAAGGTGCACTTTCCTGTGTGTATAAATTCATCTAGACAGCATGCCGATCAGGATGACAGAAACATACGGTTGCCTAAGCCTTCTATATCCTCAGAACTAAGAGCAATCATTTCTGGATAGCCAGCTACACTACAGGTCTGTTTTGCAGCCGAAGAAAAGCATTTACTGAGTCAGTCTCAACCCTGTTCTTCTGGTGATCAAATCCAGGGCCTTGTTTTGCTTGTGGGACTTTCTGTGGATGTGCCCAGCCCACTCAGCCAGCTCATCAAGCCAATGGGATCTAAGTAGGAAAATTTGAAGGATTAACTGCTGGTCCTCTGCACTAGTCTATGATATTGATATTCCCAGTAGGAATATCCTTTGTATTTCCAAGCTACATGTGCACACCCATTGTTTCCTTTTGTCTATACAACGCCTCTATGGGGTATTTAACTAAAAGAGGTTAAATGATTCATCCAAGGTCACATGACAAATCAGTCGGGGCTAGAGGTTTTTTCTCCTACATTCCACTGCCTCACTCCCTACTCCAGCCCTTTCGCTGTTACTCACCTTGAAAGGAGGTGGTTCTCAGTGGCCACAGTCTGGGAGATGCTCCCTGTTGCTCTTTGGGCTTTGTTTCTCAGGAGTTGAGTGTTGGTGAGCCCTGGTGGGAAGCCGAGGGGATCTGCCAGGGGCTGCAGAGATTCAGTGTACCAGAGGGGAGAGAGTTGCATAAGGCAGATCTGCTTTTTCTCGCCCTCCCAGAGGCAACCTGATACAACTTGCAGCTATGGAGCCATCATTGTTACCCAGACAGGAGCAATCAGGAGGGAGAGGCTGGCTGAACTGAAGACAGACAGCAGCTGGGAGGGGAGGGGCAGCCATTCCCGCCTGAGCCCAGGGCCAGGGAGCCTTCAGGCTGGAGACAAGCTAGTGTTGTCAATGAGTCCTATAGACATGACAGCTGGCTTCTAGAAGATATGAGCCCTGGTCCTGCTCTAGAGCTGCCCGCTCAGGATGGCGTACTACCGTGCCCTTCTTCTTCAAGAGAATGACACCGAGTCAACTGTTACTCTTCCCTCCCCATTGGAGACAAGGCTGCTATAGGGTTAAATGCTCTGATCCAAAACCTAAAGAAAAATGGCATTTTTTCCCTACTGAAACAAATCATTACGCAATTGCTGAATGCTGAGTTCTAGGCATTTACTTAAAGATAAAGGAGCAGTCTCTATTCTCGCGATATTTACGGTCTAGTGGAAGGTAAGTTGACACACAAAAATTATACATAAAGAAGAATGCGGTTAGGTGTCACAAAGAGAGGATTAGAATCTGGCTTAATGAAGGCCAACCAGAGTGGGGCACGCAGAGACCATCAGTCTTGAAAGGCACCTGGAATTAAATTTGGAAGACAAATGCATGGCAAATGCCTGTGATTCTAGGCCACTGAGCAGTTTCCATAGCTGCAACCTTCCTTTTTTATCTAGGACGATAATAATAATACCACCGACCTTTCTCAGGTACTTATTACACATCAGGTACTGCGCTTTGCACCCACCAACTATGTCATCATTAGAACTACCCTGAGGTAGGTATTCTCGTCATCCTATTTCGCAGATGACGAAATTAGAGCCTCGTCTGAGTTGTGTTGTTCTAAAGGAACACCTCAGTCTGGGTCATTTATAAGGAAGTTTATTTGGCTCACGGTTCCACAGGCTGTATGAGAAGCATGGCGCCAGCATCCAGTGAGGACCTCAGGGAGCTTCCAATCAAGGCAGAAGGTGAAGGGGGAGCAGGTGTGTCACATGGCAAGAGAGGGAGCAAGAGAGAGGAGGGGGTGCCCACACTCTTTTAAACCACCAGCTCTCTAGTGAACTAATAAATCAAGAACTCATTCCTTCCTGCAGGGAGGGCACCAAGCCATTCATGAGGGGTCTGCCCCATGACCCAGACACCTCGACTAGGCCCCACCTCCAACATTGGAGATCAAGTTTCAACACGAGATTTGGAGGGGACAAACATCCAAACCATATCAGGCTTTAAGAGATTAAGTTACTTATCCAAAGTCAATCAGCTGGGGAAAGTTGGAGGTGAGATATAAACCCAGCTTGTATTGAAAAGTTTAACTGTTATAGAAATGTATAAACTACTACTGCTTCCAAAAGTGAAAACCTCTCCACGGATTCTGGGGAAATGCTCAATTGTCCTGCAGAGCAGACCAAATTCTTGTGGCATCTCTACCTCTCTGGCGCCAGGCTCCTAGACTCTAAAGCTCCCTGGGAGGGGCTGAGACCAACAACTCTGGGCAGGAAAAAGGCAAGATTAGGAGAGAAAACACCACACAGCTCAGAAGTCTGCAGAATCCAGTGAAAGTCTCCTGGGCCAGACGTTATCTGAGATGGTCTCTAAATCAAATTTCTTCACCTTAGTGTCAGTCCTTAGCCCCTCTGGGCTTCAGGGATTTTCCCGCCCTCAAGTGTGAGTAACTGAAAAGGGATCGGCCTGTGTTGGTTGCCTGTGGTGCTCAAACTTGCCTTCAGCGTCTCAGTGAATCATGAGCGGATAGTCCTGCCAGAGGCTTTAGAGATTATCTAGTCCAATCCCTTCAATTTCGACATTACGCATCAACAGCAGTTAATGGCAGAGCCACTAGGATGCTTTCTCTTTGCTTCAGTAAAAAAAATCATGTTACCACTAAACACTGATGTAAGAGTCATTTCCTTTGATCGCAAAACACAGAAGAGACCCTTACAACCGTTGTGTGTGTACGTGGAGAATCTCCATCAAACCCTGACTTTCATATTTGGGCTCATCTGCTTACCCCCTTTTGTGGCAGTGGCATATGGGGGCAGAGGGTGTAGAGAGCAGAGTAATGCGTTTCTCTAATGCTGAGAACAGAGACCGCTGCCGCTGGCCTGCCATTCTGCTTTCTGATTAGGCGCGCCAGCCTCTCTGCCGTGTTCGAGGCCAGCGGCCATCATTTTGTCTGCCAGGCTCCTTACTGGCCTGACCCGTTGGCAGTCAGAGCTAAGCTGATCTTTTTGCCTGCTGGCTGCTTACGTGGGACATATGATTGGTGGAGAAGGGCCTGCCAGAGGGGAGGCAAGACTGTCCCTCTCAGTGCCCCTGCAGGTAAGGGTCATAGTGCTAGGTCCATTCTAGAATCTCGTGCCCTTATTCTCCATTCAGAACTGCAAACAGCTGTGCGTTGTGGCTAGCACGGGGCAGTGAGAACAGGCAGGGGAAAGCCTGCAGAACCAGAAAAGGTAGTTGTTCTTCTGCCCCACTCACCCACATTGCCCACCCTTTTCGAGGACCCTGGGTCACCTGTGTAGCCCATTTCCTGAGTGCCATCCTTCCCTCCACCCTTTTTTAGGAGCCAAACCCCTGGTTTGGAGAGCCTGGTAGGTTCCCATAGCAATGGGCCTTTTAGCTGTTTCCATAGCAACCAACACTCAGACCATTTAGTTGCTAGTCAACTGACAGCTGTAAGTGAATTGGATTCAGCTTAGAATCTAGGGATAGGCCCGGTGATTCTCTTCAGAGAAAAAGACACAAGCACCCAGAACGGCCCAACTCCTTTAAAGACTTTTAGACATCTGCGGAGATCCAGAGCCACTTTCTACCTTGGGTCACCCGACTCTGCCCCCACCCCATTCCCAACACACACACAAACTCAATGAGTACCCCAGGCCTTTAAATAAGGTACCCCACCCCCTCTATTCCTGTTCTATTTCTTCCCAGAGGGCCCTTGGGGCAAACACTTGTTCAAGGTGACTCTCACCAAATCAACTTTTTTACACATCACTCTTTCCTCTGTGCCGATGCTCTTGCCATGTGTCACGACCCTGTCCTTGTGCCAACCCACTCATTTAAGCATTGCTTTTTGGATTCTCTGAAGTCAATGGCCAATCTCAGATCATCTTCTCTTAGTCAATTTCACCTATTTCAAGTCACCCTTCCTATGTCTTGGGGGGGTGTTCTCAGAGAACATTCTGTTTTATCAACCTTTGCAAAGCATAATCAAGATCACTCTGTTCCTTTAAAAAAAAAAAATCAACTAAGATTTCAAATCCGAACTTGCAGGATTTGAAATGACTCCATGCTTATTGGTTTTTATTAGTCTGAAGATGTGACTGAATACCAGGCCTCGCATTTAACCTTCTCCCAAACCGAGGATACTAGGTGTTGGGTTCCCTTTATTCTGTAAGCAGGGGTGCCCCTCATTGCTATTATTTTTTTTTTAACAACTGGAATCTAAGATTTACCTGCCCTGGAATTCATGTAAAATAGGAGTTGGGTCTAAGCCTCCAAGGCTTGCTTAGTAGACTAGAAAAGCATGAGCCTGTCATTTGAAAGAGCATGACCTTTTTTATATATCTAAGATGCAGTGTTTCTCAATGTTTTAATGACTCAGGAGGGGGGTGTCTGTGAACTGTTGTAGAAGGCGACCTTTCAAACTAATCCCCCCACGGGAGCCCTACCTAGCTTGCTGCTGCAGGCCCCACGCAGCCCCGCGATGGCTGGTAAACAGTAACAAGCTGTGTGTCCTCTTCTGTTCTGCCGGAAGGGTATATACGAGCTGAACGGCTTCTCTTTTTTTTCCTAAATTCCAAAAAATCTATTTATACTCCATGTCTTAACCAATGTTTCTCCACCTTTTCTTCATTATCACTCCTTTAAGGAGCGCGTTCAGACATTTTAATCCTAATCAACCACCCCATACATTTTAATATCACAGATATATCTGTTTATGTATTATATTTATACCCATGTTTTATACATAATGCAAAGATTTTTTTTGTTCCCAAGAACAAATTTTCACAAAGAATGCACAGCATAAATGATGAAAGGTTTATAGCATTAAAATATATTTTTTTATTTGAAGCTTAAGTGAGGAGAAGAAAAAGAAATCTATTTTAGCACTTAAAAATATGTGAATTATTTCCAGAATAGTTTAACACTCAACTAGTCAGTTGTATCAAAATCAATTTTCCCTGAAGGAGACAGTGTTCCCAGCTACAGGCAGTCCTTATTTTGCATGGTAGTGTGGGCACAGGAGTACACGGGGCAGGTAGCTGTTAGCTTTAAAGAAGTTAAGTGACATGAGGAATCTTCTGGGAATAGGAGGCAGCAGACATATGAGAACTGAGTTTCTCTGGAGGCCTCAGAAAGTTCCTGGGCAGAGGATAGCCTTGTCTTTCTGAGGAGACATCATCACACCTCAGATTGAACCTTCTGATTTTCCTGCTATTTCTAGACAAAGAACAATGCCTCCTAGGGTAATAGCTGACATTCACGGAGTGTGGTTTATATGCCAGAGGTCACTCTAAGTGTTTTACATGCCTCATCTCATTTCATCCTCACAGCCCTACTCCCGTACTAATAGTTAAGGACACTGTCGCACAGGGAGATGAAGAAATTTCAAGATCGCACTGGTAGTCCTTATTAATTGGTGGAGTCAGGATCCAATCACAGGCGGCCTGAAGCCAGAGACCACAGCAGTTAACCACCTTTGGCATTCACACAATCCGGATGCACTGAGGGCCCAGCATGGGAGACAGGATGGGCTATCTGTTTAGATTCACTGTGATAGGAGACAGCAAAGATCTTAGCTAGAAAGTACAGTAGTTGAATGGCTCCTGACATTCGCAAGTAAAGCCTGGCTGTTTAACTTTGTTCCTGATCCGTTGCTGTCCCCTGGTGGTTTTCCTGGGAAACTCACAGGCCAAAGAGATCCAAGGGTCTAGTGAAATTATTGGGATGAAATGAACTGGACCAAACGAATTATTTGCTCATAAGCACTTTGTACAAACTCACCTAAGAAAAGAGTTCTTTCCTTTTGCTCCAACCTAACAACAGTTGATCTTCCAAGTTCCATGTAAGTCAACTCAATAGCAAATAGGGTTGTAATCTCTGTGCCACCTAAAAGCTGATTGATATAGTACATTGATTCAAAACAGATGGTAAAATATATGCCCATGATTATACTTGTACTTTCAGAGTAGGAAATTCCAAGATTTAATTAATTTAGCCATTACTTGCTTCCATTTCATATTTCGTCTTTAAGCTTCTAGGCTTTCCTCAACATGGCAGAGGGGTCCCAAAAGATCACTAATGCCTCATCCTAACCTGTAACCCCTACTCCCCTACTTGCACCCTCAAATACCATTCCCTCAACCTTTCAGGGGTTGTTATTATTCAACTAGGGGATGCTTGCATTCCCTGCTTCTTTCCAGCATGACTGGTGGTATATAACTGTTCAAAATAAAGAAAAACAAGGCCCTTTAATATAAAACAGATAAGGTCTAACTGGGGAAAAAAGGAGGAAAAAGACAGTTTCTGAAAAAGTCATGTCTTCAGTGCACTCTGGGACCAGGGAACTCCAGTTCCTGTCTTCCATAGCTCTAGGGGAACACACTCTGAAAGAAGCAGGTGACCACAGCCCAATGCAGAAGACAAGACTGATGAGTTTTTATTTATTCAAAGATACATTTCCAGGTGCAAAAAGAGACCACAAGTTAATGTTGTTAAAAAAAAAAAATCAAACATCTATCTGCTAACCCAGTGCTGCATTTAGGTAGAGAAAGAGACATGAGACAACCGTAGATAACCAGCCATCCAGAGCTGAACTTCTGCTGTAGGACACTTCCTCTCCAATGAATCACTGGACGCCACTGGAAAGCAAGTCACTGCTGAAGTGGCGGAGGTGTTATCAAGAGTCAGCAGACTTGTTGGCCCAAAGCATTGAACTCAATGAGGCACTTAGAGATGAGGAACTTGTAGAGGTAACATCCCAGCCACATGGAAGTGGAACCCATCCTCTTTTGGGACGGCCATAACCCTAGGGCAAGTCATCTGATAGCCTTACGCAACCTCCTTCAGGTCCTGTCTGCTTGGGCCTTCCTTATTCCAACAGGAAAAAAAAAAAAAAAAATGAAGACAATTAAATCCCTACAGTTGTACTCTCTGTTCTTTCCTTCACCCTTTTCACAAAGGATATTACAAAGACAACAGCTCTGTGCTCTCAGGAAATAGGGTCTTAAATGCTTTTAGAAGTTGAGAGGCATATAACAGCAGTCTTGCAATTCCTTTCATCTTATGCACTGATTTAGTTTCAGGTCTGAATTTTTTCCTCACTTCTTCCTTCCCTCTACCCATGTCCTCTCACTCCCAGTAGATATATTGGCACCAAGTAACTCTAGCCTTCGATCTGTATTGGGATTTCCCAGCAGAAGAGACGTTGGTCTTGGTCATCACGAAGTTCCCATTCCACCACCAGTTTTATCTGGAAAAAGAGAAAAGGAATTGGGAAAATGAAAGTAGGACCTGATCTCCATCCATAATTGGCCTAACTATGTATCCTAGATATAAATTGTAACAAACAAACTACCTAATTCCTCATATTTTTCTTCTTAAATCAGGCCACCATGAAGGCTGCTTAGGATGTGGGCACAGCCCATGGCCTTAAACTTGAAAGAGTGAACCAAGTTATACCTAAGATTTCGTGTTAGCAGTACCACATACTAACCTACTTAATTTATCAAATATATATAATTTCTAAAGCATTCTTTTCCTGCTTATATCAATCGTACATAAATGAAGGCTTATATGAATAATAATTTTACATTTAAACAATTTCTCATGTATTTGGCAATCTGACCCAGCTTTTTCCAACTGTAACAATGAAGAGCAGAGAGAAAAAAAATTACATTCTTAGGTATAAGGAAACTTTCTCGGTAGCTGGAAATGGAAATGTCAATGCACAAAGGATAGTCCAAAGCAGTTTATGGCTGTATGAATAATTTTAAGTACAACAACCCGTTGTAGCAACACACTTTCAGTTAACTTCCTTAAACCACTCATTAGACATCTCTGCCTTGACTTGTCACAGGCATACTATGAGCTGTCACTTCTAATTCTTAATAACTCACTGACACTTTGCGGGTCCTTTCTTATGTGGACATTAGCTTATTTGTCATTAGTTATTACCTCTCTTTTGTACTCAAATGTTTCTTCACAATGGAACACCATTTGAGTGACAATGACACCCAGATTCTCACTTGCTTTGTAAGTTTTTCAAGACTAGTATGCATTAACTACTGCTTTACTTTGTGTGTAAGCAGTTTGAGCTGTTTTTCAAATTAAATGTAATTCACTTAAGAGACATTAAGTACCTGCTGCCTATCAGGCCCTAACCAGACACTCTGCACACATAACTGAGGTTCAGAAACACCCATGATCATGCAGATACTCTGCAAATTAATCTATAAAGCTCTCCCCGACCTTGATGGTCTCCAACTCTCCAACATCCCTTAAACACAGACTGCCTATATGAGTCCCTTTAAAATGTTCTTTAATTACTTGCCTCTTACAGAAAAATAAATGGCCAGATTGTTCCTGGGTTCTACTTGACCTCCTTTCAAGAAATACAGCATTTTTCTTTATGGAAAAAAGTAATCCCTTTACTTCTTCCATTTGTATCAAGATCCGTATCTTTAACACAGGCCCATCCTGTAGGATCCACCTCCAAGTGCTTCGCGAAAAAAGAGGGAGGTGAGGTGTCCAGAGGTGAAGGTGGGGGTTAGAGGGGAGAAAGGAGAGTAGAAAGAGCTACTTCTCCCCCACAGAGCTAACACACTACTGCTCACTTGTTGTGAGATTAATGGAGAAACCAGGATTTTCGGATAATAATGCTGAAACACTTGGATCTTAAACTATTTGGTATCTGGCCAAAATCTTGAAACATTGCACAGCCTTTGGAGTCATAAGACCCAGCTCTAACGCAGGCTGTAATATTTCTTAGTGGAGTGGACTCTCTTCATATTGCATAACATCAGAGGCTCAAATTTCTCTCATCGCTACATAGGGTGGAGAATGAAGCAAAATATATGTAAAAATGGCATCTTTAGGCCCAGACTAACCACCAGGCCACAGTGAAAGAACAAAGGGACACAATAAAAAACCCTAACACTCACACCTATCTCTGCCCTCAGGTTTCTAATCCAGTCCCAAGGCCTCCAGTGCCTCCAACAACAGTGTCACTTACGGAGGGGTATTCACTCTTCACAGGTAGTTTATTCAGGTAGCTGTAGGTCTTGTCTTTTTGGATGGGGCAGCTGATTCCACTCTTACAACCATCAGGCTCAGGAATGGGAAAGGGAACTGGGACGCCCATTATGATGCCATGCACAAAGGCTTTGCTACTTTTAGATAGAGTATCTAGGAGGAAAAAAAAGAGAATCAGACAGTGGAAAAACAAAAACAAAAACCCAGCCTATTTTCAAACCCTAAATCAAAATTTCAGATATTAATATAATCTCAAGCAACAGCATTGCTATGGCTGCAAATCATCATGCACGTACCTCTTAATTCCTAGGGCCTATTTCTCTTTGTAGCTGTGCTTTACCTAGCACAGTACAAGCATTCACTTCAAACTGGAATTATGCAAAAACTTAAACTTAATTATGCAAAAAGAAGCATCAACAGGAGTTGTTTTCTTTTCTCTTAACCTTGCTCTTCATTGCCTCTCATAGTTTCTCAGGAGAATCAAAGCTACCTCGATAAATAACCTTATCCAACAAGGCAACCAATTTTTGGCAGTAAACTTTCTGTTTACTATTTATATCAGCTTCTGTCAGTGTATTGTGTGTCTTCCTTTCATGGTCTGTAAAAAGGTACTCTTTAGAAACTTGGTAAGATTAGAAAGAAATACATTTCTTGATAACTTCTACCTTCCATATCCCAAGATGGGCAGGAGGAATAAAGGTATTATAAAATTAGGGCCACCAGAATCATGGGCTGCTATTGCAGTATTGTGGAGATCCAGAGAATTGGCTCTGCATGTTTCTTCCTGTCTGGGCTGGGAAGACATTTGTTTTTTTTGGTTTGGAACAATAGAGGGGCCAAGGTATGTCCAGGAGAGAAAATTGGAAGTGAATAATTAGAGTTTTTACTAAAGAGATGACAGGAACTTTGAGGTTTCTTATTAGACTGTCTACTTTAGTTCCATAGGATGGAAAATGAGGAAAGGATTCAAGGCAGATGCACTGTCCAGAAATACAGATTTCACATTGGTCTACATTCTTGGGAATCAGAAGGTGATAAATGTGGTATAAGAAAATACCAAGTTCTGATAATATTTCTTGAATATTACTGGAGAAGAAAGCTCAGATTTCTTTTTTTTGTTTTGTTTCTTTTTTTGAGACAAAGTCTCACTCTGTTGCCCGGGCTAGAGTGCAGTGGTGTCAGCCTAGCTCACAGCAACCTCAGACTCCTGGGCTCAAGCCATCCTTCTGCCTCAGCCTCCTGGGTAGCTGGGACTACAGGCATGCACCTATAGTCCCTAATTTTTTCTGTTTTTAGTTGTTTGACCAATTTCTTTCTATTTTTAGTAGAGACGGGGTCTCGCTCTTGCTCAGGCTATGTCTCGAACTCCTGAGCTCAAGTGATCCTCCCACCTCTGCCTCCCAGAGTGCTAGGATTATAGGCATGAGCCACCAAGCCTGGCCTTTCCCTAACAGTTTTAACAGCATAAAACCTAGCTGCTGCTGTCCCTACATCTGGACCCAACCATTAGGCCTCAGTTGGTAGTTACAGCAGCCTTCTCCCACCTCCCTATCCAAGCTCTGCTCACCTCTCTTGGATGGGAGTCTTTTACCAGGTGCAGTTGCTTGAACTTTCATTCCTGTAGGATCTGAGTCTGCGGATCTCATGCAAGTCTGAGCCACCTGCCTTTATAGCTTATTCATGTCTTACAGACCCATTAGGGCTCGAGCTCATGTTTATGAGTTCCATTTTATGATGGAATTCTGATGTGTATGACTTAGAGGATCAGATGACCCCTAGGATGCAGTAGGACCTCAGGTCGCACAGTTATTTGGTGCCCCAGGATCAACAGGGCCCTGTGGGAAGCCTGACACTGACTTCACATGGAAGTGACAGAGGATCTTCTTTGTTGACAGAGGATCTTCCATTGTCAGTAGGCCTGCAGGGTGTGGAAATGGCGGAGCATCTCCACTACAGCCTGCACCTACTACCGACAATGTTCCTTCTCTGGCAGTCTCAAACCAGTGACCGGAAAATGGATTAGATCTGGCAGCCTTGTGGTTATCAGAAAATGGATTAGTATGTCCAAAATCCAGAGAAATCAACCAACCATGGAGCTTCCTTCCTTGCAGCAGGTGGGGAAAAGTGCTGCAACTCGTCTTTCTTTTAGAGATGCTATTTCGACATGCCCCAGAGTACTAGACCCCAGACACACCACTGATATGACAGGCGCTGGAAGCTGTGAGGGTTGGATTTGTCACCTACCCTCTGGCAGGCATGTATCTAAGGCACATTTGCTATACTTGCTCACCTGGTCCAATTAGCATAATGTCATCCATATTGGACATCAGAATAATCAAGAATCTCCCTGATTACATAAGGACAGAGAGCATTTGAGTTGATGTAGTCCAGAAGCAAGATGGTAAACTATTCTCTTGCCCTGCCGCTGAAGTCAAACTTCTCATTTTCCTCTCTCATGGAAATGGTGTCAAGGAGGGAGGACACAGGCAATAGCTGCAAACCGGGTGCCAGGGGCTGTGTTGACTTGCTCCAGTAAAGATACCACAACCCAGAAGAGCAGGCAAAATTGGCATCACAATCTGATTGTGTTTGTGAAAATCAATGGCATTCTATGGAGCCCAGGGGATGCACCTGTCACCAAGGAATTAAGATATGCATTGGTGAGGAGGGCACTAGCAGGGCTGGAGTGAGGGGGAGGTGAGCAGACACCCAGGGCATGATGTTTAAGGAAGCACTCACCCTCAGGTGCTGACCCTGTGTCTGTGTGAACCTGAGAGTGAGTACCTCCTTAAATATTGTACCTGCGTGTCTCACTAGCCCTGGCATTCTGTCTGGCTTTTGCACCAACCAGAGAAGTGGGTTAAGTGAGGATGTGATATGAACTACTACCCCTGCATTTGTTAAGTGGGACTATCTCTGAAATTACCCCCAGGAACGTGAGACTCCTATTTTGATGTGGGTGAGAAGTACAATTCCAGGGGCTTCTACTTGGCCTTTCCTACTGTAATAACTCTCACTTTTTGGATCAAGAAACTGACATGGGAATTCTGCCAGTTTCCAGGATCTATGACTTCTATATATTGTCCAGGCTGGAGAAATAACCAAGGGACAAGTGGTTTTCTGGGTCCCTGGGCCCCTACTCTCCCTACTGGACCAATGTGGCATTTTTGTTTTCTGTCAGTTCAGAGTCAGAATCTAATAATCCCTGGATATTTCCATTTCCCCAGTGTACAGTCACCCTGTAAAATGTCTGCAGGGGCCTCTGAGGAAGGATTGGAGGAAGATTCACAGAATGTGCCTGTAGCCATGTAACAGGATCTTTCTCAAAGAGTTGCAAGATTTTGAATTAGCTTATATTTAGAAACTGGGTAAGGGGCTGTGAATCCCCACCATGGCAACTACAGGTACCCGTATGCCCAGCACATCTAGAATTTTCCTGCCTATATATGTCAAGCAGCGTTTTGGAAGACTGTTCCTGTATCTAATTTCTAGAGATGCCATGATCATCATGACAGATCCCTGCTGGTCAAAGCACTGGATTGCCACTCTTGGCTTATTGGGATAATTGTGCCTGCCTTGTCTTTGCTGTTTAATAACACCACCACCTGGCCTCTACTGCTGCTGGATCCCATGACTTTTATTGAGATAAGAAAAGCCAGTTCCAATGCGCTTACCCTACTATCATTTCTGGCCTATATAGAACCGCCACCAAGGAGCCTCTCAAGGATGCTAGTGCCCAGGACTAATGAGACACATGGGTACAATATTTAAGGAGGTGCTCACACAGACACGGGGTCAGCACCTGAGGGTGAGTGCTTCCTTAAACATCGTGTCCTGGGTGTCTGCTTGCCTCTCCCTCACTCCAACTCTGCTAGTGCCCTCCTCACCAACGTGTATCTTATTCCTTGGTGACAGGTACATCCCCTGGGCTCCTTCAGGGATTATGGTTAGGGGGTAGTGTTAAGCATTGCACCTTAACCATTTGACATAGTAGCTCCATTACAATATTCTCACTTCCCTGAGTCTTTGAGTTACTTCTTCCGGAGCAATGCTTCTTAAATCATAATGTATAATGTGCATGGAAGCACGTGGAGAACTTACTAAAATTCTGATTCAGAAGGTCTGGGATGGCGCCTGAGATTCTGCTGCTGCAGCTCCACAGGCCACAGTTTGAGTAGGGAAGCTCTACCAAATACCATGGCAGTCAGGGAATCTCAAACTCATTAACTGCAGACCAATGTTGAGTCCAGGCATCAAGGAGCCAAAATTAATCAGCCAAATCTAGCAGAGTATTAACACAACTCCCAAGTCCACACACTGAATCCCCACTCGGCATCAGTGTTTTCAACCAGATGAAGTCTTTATTTCATCCCCCTTTGTTTGACATCTTTAATATACATTCCCATACTTGGTGCCCAGGCTGCGCCAATAAACACTGACGAGGTCTGGGACTTTCTGTGTACAGGCGATCTCCGCAGGGAACAAACCTTCATTTCTGCATCTGGGCTATGTTGGTATCTAACGCTTACTATGGGGTGGAGATGGGTGCCCTGAGGAAAATCAGCATCAGATTGTGAGGCATCTGGCCTGGGTGCTGTCATTCCAGTCGATGAAAGGGAAGAACAGTCCCCTTAGGCATGCTGTTACTACCTGTCTAAAGGTATTTGGGGATCCAAAGTTCTCAGCATCTGCCCAAATGTCCTTATTCAACATCTCAAGGTCCCACGGCTTTCATACCAATGCTCTTCTCTTAGTGTAAGAAATTTTATGTGGCTGCAGATCTGAATGTCCTTGAACTCAGCAACCCTTACAAGACCGTGGGTTGGTGCTCAGCCATATCTGTCCTGCAACCATAGGGGGTAAGGAGCTCCTCCAAAACTGTCAGCAAGGTGTTCTGGTTTCCCAAGGATGTTCTTCACTGGATAGTTTCACTTTCAATCTTAAATTTTTCACTAGAGCTATCAGAAAACTCTAGTTTACTCTACAGTCTAAATAATTACTGCTGTTGCCATAGAAACTAAATGGCCTTTAGAAACTAGATTCCTAAACTTGAATTCCTGGGGCCCTGCCCTGTACCTTCCTCCACTTCATCCTGTGCCACGACTGATGCCAGCTGGTATGCTCTGATGCCACCACGTGTGTGTGTAAAACTGTTAGCAAATAGCCTGAAAGGATGCCCACCAGATTCATGATAGTTATTGCCTCTGGGGGAAGGGGAGAGAAATTGGATGCGAAAGAGAAGAAAGAATCCATATTTAGCTGCAGTATTTTATTTCTTTTATTAAAAAAAAAAGCTTGAAGCAAACATCTTAAAATGTTAACATTTATAAATCCCATATGGCAAAGAGTTATTATTTTTGTATTTTCTGCATTTTTCAAATCTTACCCTCCCCATTATTCATTATGAGCATGAAAGGCTTATCCCAGGGTACAGGTTGGCAGAAAACTAAGAAACTAATTCATAAAAGCATAACATCAACAAGTTAAAAAAAATACACATCCAGAAAAATCACATCAAAATTATTGGTACAGAAACCAAAAGTCATAAAAAGCAAAAGCTATCTTTTTTCTCACTCTGGCACCCACTTGCCCTTCCGCAGAGTCAAACACTGTTACCAGATTTTTAGATATACTTCCAAAGATACACAATGCATTTACAAGCACATACTTACATCAGCTCTATAAGCATAAGACAGATGTTTTTTGGCACGTGGCTTTGTTGACCATACAGTACATTTTAAAGATAGTCCCACATCAATACATGCAGAGATCTCTCTTTTTATATGGCTTCATAGTATTACAGTGTGCTGATATGGCATACACTCATCCATTAGACCCTTCTGGGGGGACATTTAATACTATGCAGACCTCTGCTATTAGAAATAAAGTGAAATTCAATTACCTGTACAGAAGCACTTCACTTATGTCTGAGTATACATGTAAATTCCTAAAAGAGAAAGTGCTAGAGAAGGGGATATGTGCGTTTAAATTTTTGATAGCTACTGCCAGAGTTGCCTTGATAGAAGCTGTACTAATTTATAGCAATGCAGGAAAGTGCTTTCCCGCCGCCAAACAATGTTATCAAACTTCATGATTTTTGTCAATTGATACTTCTGCTATCATGAGTAATGTTTCTGTGTGTTTAGGAACTGTTTAAAATTCCTTTTCTGTGTTCTTCTGTTGAATCTTTTGTCCTTTTTTCCTTTGGGATCTTAGAATTCTTTTCTTTAATTTGTAGAAACTTTTTAAAAAAAATAAGGACTTAACTATTTGTCTGTGATACTTGTTGCAAATATTTTCCCAGTGTATTGTGTCTTAACCTTTTTGTGCTGTTTGTGCTAGAAAGATAATTTTGTTTGATATTTTTGTCAATATTTTCTTCTCTGGTTTCTGATTGGAGGCCATACTTAGACTTTCCCCACGCCGAGATTATAAAAAAATGTCCTACTTTTTCTCTGTGTACTTCCATGATTCTGCATTTTTATTTTTAAACATTTCATTCACCTAGAATTTATTTTGGTGTCAGGTATAAAGTAAGGCCTAAGCTTAATTTTTTTCCAGCTCAGTATTCAAGTCATTCAACATTATTTATTGAATAATCCATCTTTCCGCAATTAATTTGAATGCTATCTTTAACATAAGCCACACTCCCACATATATTTTGACCTTATTTTTGGACATTTGATTCTGTTCCATTGACCTGCCATACAACAGTACCACATTATTTTAATTTATAGTAGCTTTATAAGATGTTTTAATATTTGGTAATGCTAATTACACTCAAGTTTCTTCTTTTTTAGATTTTTATTGGATAGTCTTGCTTTTTATTTTTCAATGAACTTTAAAATCATTTGAATGCTTTTGGGAAAAATCTGTCAGTATTTTTATTGGGATTACACTGAATTTAAAAATTAACTTAGTAAAAATGGATATATTTATGGTTTTGAATCTTCTTATCCAAAAACATAGTCTGCTTTTTATCTTTTCAAGTTCTCTTTTGTGTTCTTCAGACTCATTGTACAGTTTTAGTCAGGCAGACCTTGTATTTTCTTGTTACAGTTATTCTTAATGATTTTATCTTTTTTGTTGAAATCACAATATGACTTTTTTCTTTCATTGTGTCTTCTATCTAGATGTAGTTTGCAATATGAAAGCTATTGACTTATTTGGCAATTAGTAAAGAATCCCTATAGACTCAACCCTATGTTTTACTGATTTATTTGTTCACCCTTCTTGAAACCACTACTTTTCTTCTCAGTTTATTTTTCTCTCGCTGGTATACATTATTCAGTGACTCTTTCAGAAATGAGCTATAAGTGATTTTTTAAAAAATTTCTAGTTGTTGGAAGTCAGAAAATCTGCTTACTTTTCCCTCAACCCTGAACAACAGTTTGATTGGGGAGAGAAGTCTAAGTTCAACATTGTTTTTCCACAGCAGTTCGAACATGCTGCCTATATTCTTCTTATGTCCAATCCAATGAAATAGTAATTGTCAAATTCATTCTTCTTTTTGTAGATTATCTAAACTTTTTCTTTTTAGGATTAAATGTTGAATCTTGACTATAATGTGTTATATGTTTGACATATATTCTTCCCACTATTCTGGAAACTCTTTTCGTCCAAAGAGGTATGGTGGTTGTGGTTTTGCTTCCCCAGGGGGCATTTGGCAATGTCTGGAGACATTTTTGGTTTCACAACTGACAACCAGCTCTGGGTAGAGGGTGGAGGAGGTTGGTGGATTTGCTTCCGGCATCTAGTGAGCAGAGACCAAGGGTGATGCTAAACTTCCTACAATGCATAGGGAAGCCCCTCACAACAAAGGATTATCCAGCCCAAAATGCCAATAGTACTAATGTTGAGAAATCCAGAGACCCTGATATTTTACTTCTAGCTTTGGTCTGGCCAGTTAGGGGCAAAGTGGATTTGGCCTCAGCCTCAGGCCCACACTTTCTGTCTAGGGGATTCAGTCCTGGCTTTGCAACAGTGGTCGTCCGGGCATGCAGCAGTGCCAGGCTCAGTATATGGCTGTGGTTTACCCCACTCTTTCCTACTCGTACCAATGCCTCATAGGTTTTAGTCAATAGAGAGGTGTTTTTCTTGTTTTTGAGCATGGTGATGTATATAGTAATGTTTTAAAATATCTTTCCCATTATTTTTATGAGTTTTGTTCTAGGAGAGGGGTATTTCAGCATGTGACCTTCAAGGTCTTTGTATAAAGGTAGAAAGTCAATGAAATTAATTTTAGCAATACTGAAATAATATTCCAGAAAGCTTGTAAAAAAAATATATCAGAGAAAATAGGAACTGCTGCATAGAAGTAATTATATTAAACAGAATATGATAAATACTATTTAAAAATTATTTTTACATTGATTTTGCTTGAACTTAACTAAAGAAAAAGCAATCAATAAAGTTGAAGGAAGAGCCGAACCGCAGAATATATTTCTTTAACCCAGGAACTTTTAGTTACTGAAAGATTAACCCAATATTAAAATAACTAAATTGCAAAAAGCAAAAATGTTTGGAGCCATTTTAAAAGTTATTTTGAAATATGTATTAACATAGATTGACTCCTTCCCATGAAAGATGACATTGGCACTCAAACTTCCTCACTCCCTAACTTTTGTTCATTACTGTAACGGACATCTGTTATTTTGACCTACTGAACATCCTTTCATCCCACTTTGGTAAGCAATATTCTTTTGGGGAACTAATCTTTCCACTTTACATTGAGCGTTGTGGAGATTTTCAGTCAAGGGAACCTGCCCTATGCTAGCAAAGAATTGAGTACAGTGTCCAAACTAGGCAAATATAAGCCCCTCACTGTAATTTGACCTTCATAAACCATGTAAAGAAAATGGCAGCGGCCAATTCACACCAGGCACCTAGATCCTTCTAATTTCCCAGGTATCTATCCTCTGTAAGGCCCATTTGGTCAACTTGTCCTTCGATTCTCTGAGTAGTTCCCCCCTATAATGCCAATAAATTCTTTTTTGTTTCTTTGTTTAAATAATCCAAAGCTTGCTTTTATGGATTGAAACCCTAAATATCTATCTGACGTAAAAATTTACTTTTTGAAGGTTTATAACATTCTTTTCTATAATCATAATTCCTACGTATCTTAATTATATGTATGTCAATGGATTTAAAGTTTAACATGAGTCCAGTTACCATTACCCTTTAATTTCACATATTATATGCTTAGCTAGATTTCCTTACTGAGTAATTTTTCTTCAAGAATGATTCATGGGTCCCATATTTTTCTCAGCCCGATCTGATCTGGTATTATACGGCGCCCTCACTGTTAACCTGGTTTGTACCTTTGATTGTTGCCTATGACATTCCATTAAACCCAATGAATGCAATGAAGGAGGCAAAGAACCCAGGAATAAGACAGAGTCCCCTTCACTGAATTCGTGGGAAATCCTGGAAAACACTTCCTATCTCTGCAGAAGTCCTTGGGGACAGTCAGGGACTTCTCTGCTTGAGGGTCTCTCTGGTGTTTCCCTGAGCTGCCCACTCAATGCCTCAGCTGCCACCCTTTAAATTGGTCATATTAACCAGAATTCTAGTTTTCTTTTTTAAAATGCACCCTCTGTACTCATTACTATTTTGGGTAGGTGAGATAGTAGCTATGCCTTTATATAAATCTTTTCTACTCTGTTTTTAAAGTTTTCATGTACATCTGTTGGATGTTATGGTAAGGTTGAGCTCCATTCTTTGCTTCTGTGTTGCTGGTAAACTTTTGGTTATATTTTTACTAATTTTGCTCATTCTTTTACGCATTGGTAAAGGGAGAATCTATGATTCGGGCTTATTCAAGAATTTATTTATTCAGAATTACCTATTTTAATATTAATCATTTTAAATGTTTCCCTCTGTACTAGAGTAAGTGATTTGCAATATATCCTAAGTTAGCTGCAAATCATTTCACAGTAGACTAATTCCATGCTTTCCTGTAAACATGTCTTAAAAATTTTAAAGTAGAGTTCTTAATATTTTAACTAGCTGCCAAAAACAAACCAATTCTAGGCTGAGCACAGTGGCTCACGCCTGTAATCCCAGCACTTTCGGAGGCCAAGACAGGAGGATCGATTTAGCACAGGAGTTCAAGACAAGCCTGGGCAACATGGCAAGACCCTGTCTCTACAAAAAATAAAAAAATTAGCCAGGCATGGTGGCATGTGCCTATAGTCTAGCTGCTCGGGAAGCTGAGGCAGGAGGATTCCTTGAGCCCAGGAGTTCGAGGTTACAGTGAGCTACGATTGTGCCACTGTATTTCAGCCTGGGTGACAGAGTGAGACACTGTCTCAAAAAAAAAAAAAATTCTAGCTTCAAGTTCATACTTCTTACAATGAAAAATTTAAATTTATTTATTCTTGGGCAATAGAAGAATAAATCATAAACATTTTTAATAGAGAATTAACTCTGAATTTTTAGTTTTTGTCCCTTAGAAAAGATGGATTTTTTTGGCTTTAAGTACTGAGAGAGTTTCTGAGAGACCTATGGCAAACGGGGAATTTGCACTTTTATAGCAATGTCTTTTGAAAGACCATCTGAAATCCTGAGGATGCAGCAGAACAAACATATTAGACTTACCTTATCATGTCATTGATTAGCAAGTTAAATGGAAAACAAAATGGAAACTTTGAGTCCAGTACATTCATCCCCTTAGGCCCGCGGTCCCGTAAAATTAATTAATAAAATACAGTGTGTCTTCCTGGGGGACTGCGGCAGTCTTCTCTCCATGTAGTCACCTAAGATTCTCCACGGGAATCATATCAATGCAGACCAAAAGAGCAGAGATTCCAAATCACCAAAAGGCACACATAAAGCATATTAAAAGACGGTGATCCAAAACACTAACACCATTAAAAGGAAAAGTGGAAAATAATAAAGTAATATAACGCGGTCTTGCAAAAAATCACAACGTGTAGCTTGTGTTCTTACATTACGAAACATGTCTCACCCACTCCTGGCCCCTGCAAGGGCAGGCACGCTACCCTTCCACCCTTTCCATTCTCCCTGCACATGCCACTCAAGCGTTTCTGCACATGCCGTTGTATTCGTCCATTTTGCGCTATAAAAAATGCCCGCAGCTGGGTAATTTATAAAGAAAAGAGGTTTATTTGGCTCACGGTTCTGCAGACTGTACAAGAAGCATGGAGCCAGCATCTTCTTCTGGCGAAGGTTTCAGGGGCTTCCAATCAAAGCGGAAGGTGAAGGAGGAGCAGGCGTGTCACATGGCGAGAGTGGGAGCAAGAGAGGGAGGAGGAGGTGCCAACTTCTTTTAAACAACCAGCTCTTGTGAGAACTGGTAAAGCAGGAACTCACTCATTACTGGGAGGGCAAAAAGTCATTCATGAGGGATCTGCCCTCATGACCCAAATACCTCCCACCAGGCTCCACGTTAAACACTGGGGATCAAATTTCAACATAAGATTTGGAGGGACCAAACATCCAAACCATATCAGCTGTGGTAAAAACAATTTTTAAAAATTAGGTTATTAAGCCGGGCGCGGTGGCTCACGCCTGTAATCCTAGCACTCTGGGAGGCCGAGGTGGGCGGATCGTTCTGAGCTCAGGAGTTCGAGACCAGCCTGAACAAGAGCGAGACCCCATCTCTACCAAAAAATAGAAAGAAATTAATTGGACAGCTAAAAATATATCTAGAAAAAAATTAGCCGGGCATGGTGGCTCATGCCTGTAGTCCCAGCTATTTGGGAGGCTGAGGCAGTAGGATCGCCTGAGCCCAGGAGTTTGAGGTTGCTGTGAGCTAGGCTGACGCCACGGCACTCGCCCCAGGCAAAAGAGTGAGACTCTGTCTCAAAAAAAAAAAAAAAAAAAACTGTATGTTAAATCTCCAATAAAGGTAAACCCTGCTGATGGTGGGAACATGGAAGAGGGATCCTGAGCTCAGCCTGGAGGGAGTCAGGGGAG
>CAUYSK010122490.1:0-24032 GCA_963575035.1 Avahi laniger
AGCATATTATGGGGGTACAGATGTTTAGGTTACGTATATTGCCCTTGCCCCCCCCCTCCGCCTAAGTCCAACTTTCAAATATGTCCATCCTTCGGGTGGTGTGCATTGCACTCTTTGTGTATGTATATACCCATCCCTTCCTCCCTCCTCCTCCCTCCCCCCTGCCCCCTGCCCAACATCCAATAGATGTTATTCTTATATGTGCACTTATGTGTTGATCAGTTAATACCAATTTGATGGTGAGTACATGTGGTGCTTGTCTTTCCATTCTTCGGACACCTAACTTAGTAGAATGCGTTCCAGCTCTATCCAGGAGTACACAAGAGGTGCTATATCACCATTGTTTCTTAAAGCTGAATAGTACTCTATGGTATACATATACCACATTTTATTAATCCACTCATGTATTGATGGACACTTGGGTTATTTCCACATCTTTGCAATTGTGAATTGTACTGCTATAAACATTTGGGTGCAGGTGTCTTTCTTATACAGTATCATTTGCTCTTTTGGGAAGATGCCCAGTAATGGGATTGCTGGATCGAATGGTACTTCTACTTGTATCTCTTTAAGGTATCTCCATATTGCTTTCCACAGAGGTTGCACTAGTTTGCATTCACACCAGCAGTGTATGAGTGTTCCTATTCCTCCGCATCCATGCTCAATCTACATTCTTATAACTCCTGGTCTCTGAAGCTGCAGCTATTGCCCCAGCATCATTTAATCCCTGGCTTCACATCTACTGGCCGAGGTTGCTCCAAGTAGTAGAAAGTTGTCTAAGAAGGTGAAATTTCAAGGCAATGTTCTTGCTGAATTACTTTAATGCACAATATCCAAAACAACACAAAGCATAATTGCTAATGCTTACGAGGAAGGAATTCATAAGGCAAAGAGTGGCTTCACGGATTGTCAACTGTCGAAGGACAAGAACAGGAGTTGTGGCTCAACCATTTCTGCTCACTCTGGAATACACCAGGATTTTAAAATAGGGCTAGTTATGGGATAAGAGTCTGAATGCGTAGTCACCAATGCATTAAATAGAGGTGTTGTGTTTCTGCTACCTACGCTTTCTATGCCAGATAGGAAAGGAGGTAAAGATAACATCTCTTAAAATAATAAAGAAAAGGAATGGTAAAATAGCAGGGGATGTAAAGCACTTTTCTAGGGAAAGCATACTCTCTCTGAGGAATCCTTTGGCATGACCAATACAAAATGCTAAGGGCAATGAGTCAACGTGACTCAGTGGTTCTCAACAGGGAATGATCACCCCCCGACACTGAGTATTTGGCAATATTTGGACACGTTTTGATTATTACAATTGAAGAGGTGATAATGGCATCTAGTGGTAGAGACTAGGGTGCTGTTAAACATCATACAATTCACAGGACAGTTCATGACAACAAAGAGTTATCCCATCCAAAATGCCAGTAGTGCCAAGGTTGAGAAAACCTGGTATAAAATCAGTTAGTATGTGACAAGCCATGATAAAACTCTTCTAAAGAATAATCACATCCGAAAGAGTTATTTCAGAAAGTTAACATGGGAAGTACCAAGCAGAAATGCATTTTTACCAAAGGAAACTCCATTATAAAAGCTATCTGGATATGGAAGTTTCACACATTTTAATACTGAAATTTAAATGTACAAGTCTTAGGGAAAGGTAAAAAGCTTTCACTGATCTTAATTGTTATTTTTTAAAAAATTTTACATTTCCATTTCTATAGAGTAAATTTTAGTCTATACTTGAAACTTACATCTGGCCTCAATTGGCACGAGGGCTATGAAAGCTGTGAATAGTTTCCTTTTAATATTGTTTGTAGTTTGCAGTTAAAATGTAGATTGTTATGAATCTGATAAAGAATTTAGCTTTATCAAATAAGGACATTACATGAAAAAATAATCAGTCTCCCAATGTCTCATAACCACGCTACTTGTAAATAACTCACAGAAACAAAAATATGCATATGTCTTGCATTTTTAATGTCAATTTTCTTAATTATAGCCTTTCACTTTTACTTCCTAAGTTCTCCTGAAAAGAAAGAAAATATGGCTTGCATGTCGCTTTACTAACTGTAAACACTTCTACATAATTGTCACCATTTAGGGTCACCATGTACACCTCTCTAAACTGCTATGTTGTGGTGCCTTTGTTTGGATTTCTGAGATTTGCATCTGCTGTGACTGTAAATGTCAAAATAGAAATATTTACAAAGACAGAAAGAAACCTTTTTCAACAAAAATGGGTCAAGATAACACTGACATTCTCAAGTCGATAATTAAGTTAATTTTCTGTATCATTCAAGCCTGAATTATAATTTCAATAAAACATACAATTTAACAAACATTTATTTAGCACCTGTTCTGTACAAATAATGTACAACATGCTCTGGAAGATAAAAAGATAATCAAGACAGAGTCTTTCCTGTCCTGACTCTAGGGTCAGAATGCCTGGTTTGAAATCCTGTTCTACGTTTAAGTCCAAACCTCTCTATGCTTCAGTTTCATCATTTTTTGGAGATGATGAGGATAAAATGCTAAATATAATTCCTGACACACAGTAAGCCATCGACAAATGTAGCTATTTTATAAATGCAATTTTACTAAGTGAGAAGGGACTTCAGGCATGAGCAAAAGTCCAGAAATAGGAAAGTTCAGACTCTGTTGAGAAATGATGAATGGTTTAGTGAAACTATATTAATGGGATTGATTGGAAGACCCAATCAAATTACAATGAAAAAAGCCATGATGTGGTCAAAATATCCAACAGGTTCGAATATCATGCTAATGAGTCCAGGATTGCCAGTGTGTGTGAGAGAGTAGTGAGGGATGGGCGGTGGGTGGTAGGCGACTTGGGGGAGGCACCATCAAAGATTTTAAACAAAGATTTTATTTATCTAGGTCTTGAAAAGCAGCTCCAGTGGCAGTGTGAAGTCTATATTGGAAGGTAAAACTTGCAGGATGGGGGGAATTTAGAAACATTGTCATTAATCAGGTAAGAGAGACCAACATCTGAATTAAAATAATGGGATTAAGAATGGAAAGAGTTGATATCGACAACATTACAGGAGAAAAATGAACAAAATATGCTGTTTGTGTTAGTAGAGTGAGTGGAGAGTCAAACATCTATATTGTTTAGCTTATTTTAATTTATATTGCTCCTTGACAATTTGCAATTTTGCTTTCTCCAGGAACAGTTTATAGTAACACTCAAATTATATAGGACTTCTTTGGGTACACATGAGCTCTGCCTTGTGGGCTCATGGTTTAGTAGATGCTATCAGGAAACATAAACAATGTTTAGCCATGTTATAGACATAGTATATAAAAATGTAAAGAAGTTACCCAGTGTAGGAACAAAAAAAGGATGAACCCTTTCATTCCTTCCCATCTTAAGGGTCACGGCCAACACTCTTACAACAAAACAAATTAACAAAAGAAAAACATAACACATTAATTTTAGTTTTACGTGACACAGGAGATTTTAGAAAATGAAAACTTAAAGATACAGGGAAAACTACTAATTTTTATGCGTAGGTTTGATGAAGAATGGAAAGCCACATAGAGTGGGGAAACTCAGTAAGTTCTATTTGTTGGGATTCCTCTGGTCCTCTCTGTGTATCATACCTTCCTTCTGGGTGCGGAGCAGGACCCCATACGGGATGGGGATCTTACGATCTACTATCAAACAAAGTAGGTCAGAAAATTTCTTTATGGCAAGCTCTTGCACAGAAAGGTGGGGGAAAGTTAGAATATTTTCAGGCTTTATGGTTGGCTTTAGGGGAGAGGAGTTCTGATTTCGGGAGGGATTCCAGTTTCTATGGTTTGCCTTGGGGGAGAATGAGGGACACGAGACAGAAGGGCAGGAAAAGGGTGAAAAGAAACTTTGCTTGGGAGGGCTTCACTTTGGTGTTTTGTTTTCTGAGACCCAACATCAGGACTTATGAAATATAATTGATATAATAGAATTTGTGTCAGCTCCAAAATTATATGCATAAAAATCTTACTTTATGACAACTTCCTTTCTAACTAACTGCAGATTTGGGACTCTCAAGCCAATATTTTATATGGGAAACAAATTCGCTTCAGGCATAGTAATTTTCCTGTATACCATTACTAATTTCTATTATCTTAAGTAAGGAGAAATATGATCAAACAATTTTATGATCAATGAAGCCCACAACACAAGCAGGCAAGAATGCTCCACTGTTCACCTGACAACTCAAGTGCACCAAGAAGTTTAATGTTACAAAGAACCAGACATGGCTCATGAACATAATTGAGTTTTTCTATGGCTGCTAGGACTACTGATAAAATCTGTGAAACATTTCCAAGGTAAAACAAATTCTGCGGCACCAAAGTGGAATGTTGTGGTCTCAAATGAATAATTGTCTAAAAGTGCTCATAAATCAATAAAGAAAAGACCACCACCTCAAGGTGAAAAAGAAAGTAGAATAATAAATATATGAAAAGACATTCAGCTTACAATCATGAAAACTCTAGCCACAACAAGCAACAAGTTTTTCTCCAATAAAAATAATAAAATATTTTATTGGGGAACAGATACTCTCACATACTACTTATAAGATAAAAATTAATACCATGCTTTGTAAAACAGTTGGCCGTATCGGTCCTGTTTAAAATGCACGCAACTCTCTAGGATATTTATCCTGGAAGTACACTCCAAATATGTACCAGAATATTTAGTGCATAATTACTTATAACACCAAGTGCTTGGAAGCAATTTATATGCTGACCAGCTGGGGAACCATTAAGTACATCATGGTCATCATTCAAGCAGACATTAAAAGAATGAGGTAACTTTGGACGCACTGATAGGTTCATACGAATATTCTCTAAAAGGTATTGTTCAGTGAATAAACAAGGCACAGATTTCTGGGTATAAAAAACAAATATCGGTGTGAAAAATAAAGAATGGGTTCATACATGTTTACATTTAAGTAGAATGTTTATGGATGGGATCACAACAAATCAGTCAGAGAAATGTGTTTCAGGTGGAGAACTGAGTGTTGGGAGAGACAGAGTAGGATGGGGCCTTAGTATTCATGGTGTAAGCTTACATCCATTTGAATTTCGTATCATATGCCTGACTTTCTTATTCAAAACACATGTTAAATCATAAAGTTTATGAAAATATAAAAAGGATAATAAATGCTGCTTCTCCGACTTCCTTGTAAACGTGTATTGCTACAAGTAAGGAAGGTTTTAATTGTCATCAGATTCTCAAGAGTCTCTCTCTCCCTTTCTCTCTGTATGAAAAAAAATGGGTTCTTTTTGTTCTTCAAACTGTGAATTTATATACCTATAACTCCTTCTGTAGCTGCAGATTCTGTTACATTTTTTCTTTTTTTTTTCTTTTTCTTTCTTTCCCTCAATCACAGCATAGGCCTTGCCATTTACTAAGGAGGTCCTCAATGAATGTTTAAAAATTTTGAATAATAGATACAGGGACTTTTTTAGTATGTGAATACCACTCAATTCCTTTTATGGTGAAAAGGACAACACTGAGACTTAATTAGAAAATGTGTGTAATATTTTTTAAGATTTATAGAAAAGGAGATTTGTAATTTAAATGATTGTTATAATATTAATATACACATCTATTTCCCTATCCTTGTGATTACACAGAGAAATGGGGATCATTAATGAGTAAACAGCAATTCAGTAAAAACTGGCAGTATCATTTTAGATTATATAACACCAATAATTTTGTAAATAAAATTGCTGTAATGTTAAATTTAAAATATGCTTTTACAGGTATGAATAGAATGTTCATGGGTAAGATAGCAATAAATGACAATTTTGAAGGTTTGTTTAAAATGTATGCTACTGAAAAGACATCAGTGATTTCTTTAAAATATATGCTAAAAAAATAGAGGAAAAATATTTCAAATGGATTCATTCACATCTTTTACTCTGCTAAGGTAAAACCATCTGAATTTAACTATCAATTTTCCTTTGCGTTTCTAAAGAATTTAGCTGGAGTCCATTGAGGCTTATACCAGTGCATATGGAAAACAGATACTCTCTTTCCAGATTGTTGTATCATTGTAATAAAATTTTCTTGTATACCATTCAGACTTCTAATCTAACTTTGCCATGACATGATTATTACTGTGATTTAGATAATGTCTTTTCTCAAGCTAGCCTAAATCAAAGCAAATTAAATGCTTCCAGGGATATTTGTTGGGTTGGAGTTTTACTTATTTGTTTATTATTTGCATTTTTAAAAAGTTTTTATACTCGTAGGTATATTTTTATTTTTCTGATATGTGCCTCCTCCTTTAAGTCTTTCATCCCAAAGACAACATCACTTCTCAACCAAAACTCTCACTTGAGAATATCTGTGCTCTAAAGCTGTTTAATTTCCGTAGTTATGAGAACCACTGAGATTTAATCTCTGTTTGATAAGTGCTCTCAAAGTCCTCTCCTGACAAAAATTAGAGGCTTTTATGTTTTGTTTATAAGCAACATTAAGAAATAGTATACCTTGTTTATCTGATTTATCATAACAAATAATAATTCACTTGGCACTCAAGATAAATTAAAAATCATATTTCAAAAAGTGATTATACATGTTTAGAATATACTACATTTTATGTAAAAATAAAAATAAACATACGTGAGTTTGTGTGATTTCAGTTTTTTATATGTACATCAGTGAACACACACACATATATATATATATATGTATATGATGGTGGAAGGAATGCCATCCTGATTGTGACTTGTCCCTAACTGTAGTAATTTTTTTAAATTCTAATCTTTACCACACCTTTAAAAATACTTTTTGAGATGTAGCCCAACTACCAACCTATCATTCATTCAATCTTCTCGTGAAACTTATAATTTATGCTCTCTAAGAAGAAGACTGGAAAGAAAGAATAGTTTTAGCATCTAAGAAAATATATAAAATAATTTAAGTGTTTTGTTTTTATGATTATCTTATATTTATTTCCTTATGTACTTCCTTCCGCACTGACATATTCAAGATCTGGATTCCAGTTCACATCCCTCCAAATGTCAGACATTTGAATTTTACAGTGTTAGGAAGATTTCTTATAGATGACATATCATTCATTTTTTTAAAAAAATATTTTTTCTTGGTTGACAGACTTTACAATATATATTTAAATAATCTGAGCTCACCTGCAAGCATCTTAAAACAGTGTGTTCCCAATTTCTTCTTCCCATCCCTTGTGCCAATTTTGTCAGACTCTTTACTTTCACATATACTACAAACATACAGTATATTGCTACTATATGTTTTTAATCAGCCATTTTTTAGAGAAATTAAAAATAAAATAGACTGTGTTTTACTTTTATTATTCCATTACCAATATTGTAATGTGTGTGTATATCTCTAAATTCTGATCTCTAAATTGTATTTTTTTCTGTCTGAAGAACTTCTTCAATATTTCTTGCAGAATAGGTCTGCTAGTGGTAAAGTATCTCAATTTTGTTTGTCTGAGAAACTCCTCATTTTTGTTTTAGTTGTAAAAAATATTTTCAGTGGATATAGAATTGTGAGTTGGTAGGTTCATGTCCCCTCCCTGCCCCAACACCTTAATTATGTCCTTCCATTTCTCCTGGCTTCCAGGGTTTTTGATGACAAGTCTGCTGTAATTCTTATTCTTGTTTCTCTGTAGGTAGTAAGTTCCTTCTCCCCCTTACTTTTCCCATGCCGTATTCAAGATTTTCTTTTGGTCTTTAGATGTCAGCAATTTTAATACAATATTACTAGTTTTTTAAATCTGTTTTGTTTGTTTGTTTAACTCTTTTTTGATATTCCCTAATCTTTTTGAATCAAAAGCTTATTATCGATTGGTAATTTTGAAAAGTTCTTGGTCATTATTTCTGCAAATATTTCTTTTGCCTTAGTCTCTCTTTCTTCTCATTCAAAGAAGAATTTCTGAGAATTCCAATTCTGTTTTATGTTACACCATTTAATATTGTCCCATAGCAATTGGATTTTCTATATTAAAAAATTCTGTTATTATTTGCAATTTAGTTGTGGTAATTTCTATTATCCTATCTTCAAGATCATTGAATCTTTCCTTTGCAGTGCTAAGTCTACTGATGAGTCTGTCAAAAAAAAATTCTTAAATTATGTTACTGTGATTAATTTCCAGGATTTCTATTTCGTTCTGTTTTATAGTTTTCATGTTTCTGTTGAATTTAATCCATCTGATCTTGCAGATTATCTATCTATCCCATTATAACTTTTAACATATAAATCATAGTTATTTAAAATGCTCAACTTATAGTTTCTACATCTGTAGCCCATCTAATTCTGGTTCTGATGATTTTTTAAATCTCATTAATCTCTCTCTTTTTTTCCTCCTCTGTGGTAAAGCTCTTGATATCTTTGGTGAAAGCTGGCTATGTGTATGGGACAGAGATATTGCAGTAAATATTCTTTTTTTATGTTTATAAATTAGAAATTTTTCCTTCTGGTATGTCTTTGTTGTGGGAATTCACTAATCTAGTAATAAATTGTGCTAAATTTGTAGTTTTTGCTGATATGATTGCCAGATTTAGAGTCTTTGTTTATATGGGTAGCATAAACTTCAAAATCCTCTAGTTATATATAGTTTTTGTTTCCTTACTTAAATTTATATCCATTCATTGCCCTACTTCCCAAAGAAAGTCTACTTATTTCTGCTATCCTAGCTGTGTTCCTCTGTTATTTTTACTAAATATGTGTTACCAGAAGTAGTTATCAATGGAATTGTCTTCTCTGATGTTCTGATTAAACCTCAGTCTTAGGTAGGGACTATAAGCCAGGGTCCCTTAGGTTTGGCCTTCACAAGTATCCCTGTCCCTTCTTCAACAATAGAGCTTTGTTTTCCTCTCATTCCACTACATTTACTATAATAAATATCTACCAATGCCTTCAAGCTATGAAACAGATACTCTTTAAAGTTCCATCTGAGGCTTTTATTACTTAAGGGAGGTAAGGGAGATGACTCTGGGTCAAGTTGTAGTGGCACCCTCCATTTGCCTCCCAGCTACAGTAGCAATTCCTCTAGTGTCCAAGACTGCAGGTTTATAATTCCTCATTTTTCTTTCTGTATCAAAGACAGTTGAGACTTGTCTGAACAGATTTCAGCAGTAACTGCTATTTCCCTGCTCTAACCAGTCCCATGGGGGGAGTTTTATGTGAATTCTCCCCATATTTCTCTATGAGATAGTGGAGGAGTTCATGGAGGAAAAGCTAAAAGAGGTGCAAATTCTCATATGTCTGTGAGACTCAGAGTCCTCACATTCTCAACCTAGCTCACACTGGGATTTTAGCAATCAATTAAAAATTTTTAGTTTAAGCTTTTTATCAGCTTGTGTGGCATACTACAGCATCTACCTCAGGCAAGCAGATGCTCAGGTCCTGTTTCTTCCTTGAGGTATCTCTATTTCTTCAAATCGTGTGCTGGTTGTTTGCCCTGTGATTTCAGTTCTCTGGTTCATGAAAGCTTGCTAATTTGTGTTTTGTTCTGATTTCATCCTTGAAAAAAAACGAGAAAAAGTTTCTTTCCAGCTGTCCACCTTTCTGAGCTGAAACTGTACTTAAAATTAGACTTTTGTACTCTAGAAAATTATTGTCATGCAGACTACAGTAAGGACCTTGTTTTCAACACTTTTTATTCTTGTGTTTGTTAACTACTTTTTTCAGCTTTCTTTGTCTATAAAATGATGACAATATCCCCTGCTGTAGAGAAAGATCAAAATATTCTATGTTGCAATAAATAAATAAAAAAGCTGGGAATCTCTGCTTTTTAAAATATGGTTAAAATTACCCTAAATGTCTAAACTCCTCATTAATGGATACATAACCTCTTACTAATAGTTATATGTACATTCCAAGCAGTTTCTCACTTGCTCCATTGAAGTACGTTATTCCAGATATGAAAGTTATAATAACTTATTTTCAGAAATCTACCAAATTGGAGTTCTACTTACAGGATAAAAGAGTAAATTACTAACATATTGATCTTCCTGAAAATAACAGCTAAGACTCTGAACAAAGTACAAAACACAACTGTATGAAAGTTCTGGAGATCAGACAAAAGCAAACAGTCTTTTGAAAAAGAGTCAAAACTTCAAGCAAGAGACTGTAGAACAGGCAAAACTTAGCCTCTGCTTTTTTAGGGTCCCACTGAGCCTGAGTATTAAACTGACATAAGATAGATTAACTGGAGAAAATATGCAAATTTAATATAAGTTTTATGTGTCACAAGAGCCTCCATATGGAAATAAAGACTCAAAGTGGCAAACTCTAAATACTTTTTTATTAGGTTAAACAAAGAGAGACCATTGTGGAAAAGTAACTAAATTCTGAGGAAAGGCTTAAAGAGAGTAAGAATTATTTTAGCAAGGTCTATTTGTATAGATTTCTCTCAGCTGTGACTCCTCATTGAAAAATATTTATTTTCTCCTGGTACAAGAAGGACATTTTTCACATTAGAGTTTTTATCTCCTGTTTTCAGGAAGAAAAGAGGAGATCAGAATGTTCCTCATGCACCTGCTGTTTTGCAAGTGCTTTTTATTCAAAATAATTCTTGTACCAAAGTGGTGTATTTGAGGGGAGGTATTCTACCAGAATTCCAGACCAAGGTAGAATAAATTCCCTGTTATTGTCTCATTTTATTCTGAGCTTTAGAGAGGAGGGCAAGAGATGGATAAAAATTTGATAGTATACCCACACTCTTTCTCAGGGAAAGCAAACTGAGAAATTGTGGCTACTGGAGAGTAAGGAGGAAACATCTGGAAAAAAATGCTGACAAAAAGAGTCTCTAATTCTCAATGAATGGAAACATTCTTGCTCTGCTAAAAGCATCTGTACATGTATGATACAAACAAAATTTAGCTAATGTCTACAGCATGAAAATTTTAAGTGACCTAATTCCCTGCCCATTACAGACTTGAGAGTCTTTAATTTGAGAGCAATGAATTTAAAAATTTTTGGATAAATATAAGAGAATCCAACATGTACAAAATATGTTATTCACAATGGCTAGAATATAATCCAAAATTACTTAATATACAAAGAGCCAGAGAAATGTCAGCCACTCTAAGGGGAAAAGGTACTAAAGGAATGTAGCCCTAAAATGACATTGTGGTTGAAACTATCAAACAAGGAATTTAAAATAGATATTTTATTATGTAGCTTTTATATATTTTTTGAATATATATACAATATAGTTACAATAATTTATGCTCACAATGAAATCAAAGATAAGATAGCTCTACATAGACATAGAAAATAGAAAAATAATCACATGGACTTCAGAAGTAAAAAAAAATATAATATATTAATTTTAAAAGAAGACACTGGATACTTCTAATGCTATTGCAGAATATAAAATTAATACACAAAATCATTAACCTTCATATATAAAAACAATAAACAGAGAAAAGAATAAAATAGAAAAATACAATTTGTAATAGAAACAAAGATAATTAATCATATACTTAGGGATAAATTTGATAAGAAATATGCAATGCCTATATGAGACACATTTGAAACAATAGCAGCAAATATGATAAATTAGTCAACTATCTTGAAAGATATAAATTATCAACATTTATACAAGAAGAAATATGTAACTTGAACTATACTGTATTTATTAAATAAATTAATTCATCATTTAAAAAAAAATTAGAAGGAAAAACCTAGGACAAAATGGATTTTCTTTTGAATTCTACCAAACTTTTAAGGAAGAAATAACCCTAAATCTACACAAAGCCTTTCAGAAATTAGAAAAATGGTGAATACTTTCCATTTTACTTTTAGGCCAGCATTGTCCTCATTTGAAACTACACACTTCATATACGAAAATTACAGATCAATACCTATATTCATTATATTTACAAATAATATTGTAAAAGTTACAACCAATTTAATTCATAAATATATTAAAATAATAATACATCAAGATCAGTTGGGGTTTATTCCAAGATCACAGGTTTGTTGAACATTCAAAAGTCAAAGTAATTCACCATGACAAAACTTAACACTCACTCCTACAAAAGCAGAAAAACAGCATAACAAACACAGAAGACTAAAACTAGAAAGTAACTTCCTTGATTAGTTAAAGGGCATGGAAAAAAAACCCTATAGCTAACATTGTACTTAATGATGAATTATTAAATATTTTTTTCTAAGATTGGTAAAATAGCAAAGATAAATGTCTGAATATTCATTTTTATCTTTTCTATTAAACATTTTACTAGAAGTTTTAGCCAATGAATAAGTCAATAAAAAGCTATAAAACTCATGAAAATCAGAAAGGAAAAAGTAAAACTCTATTTTCAGTTGATATGATTGTTTATATAGGAAATCTGGGGAAATGTACAAAAAAATCAGAACTACTAAGTAATATAATAAGGTTTCAGGACACAAAAATAATTTTTAAAGTGTAGTATTTTATATACTAGCAGAAAGAATTAGAAAATGAAATGTAAAAATTCAAAATCTTATGATTTTAATAAGCAAGATGCAAGAGCACTGTGCTTTGAAGACATCAGAAAATTGCTGACAGTAATTAAGAAGACCTAAATAAATTAAGAGCTATGTCATGTCCATGAATTGGATGATGATTCAATTTATTGAGAGGACAATGGCTCCGAATTGATCTATAAATTCAATGCAATTTCTATTAAAATTCTAGTTAGCTTTTCTGTAAAAATTCACAAGGTGATTTTAAAATTTTTATTGAAATTTAAGTAAACTAGAAAAGCTGGCTGTGTGTTTTTTCCTTTTAAGGTAAAGCTGAGGAACTTATTTTACCTGATTTCTGGAGTTGCTATATAGGTACAATAATCAAGAAAATGTGCTATAGGCCAAAGTATAAATACATAGATCAATGCAACAGAGTTTTCAGAAATAGATTCACTCATTTCAATAAATAGATTTGGAAAAGCTGTGTATCCATATGGAAAATTTGGAACTCAAATTTTATCTTCCACCATATACAAAAATTACCATGAAATGCCTCATAGACCTAAATATAAAGGCTAAAATTATAAAACTACTAGATGAAAGCATAAGAGAAAATCTTTTTTAACAGAGAATTGGCATAGGTTTCTTAGAGATGACCCCACAAAAAACAAGAATAAAAACAAAAAGTTGATAAGCATCAGTAATAAAAACAAAAGATGAATAAATTAATTTTATTTCTAAATTAATTTTTTTTTTGCTCTACAAAAAGCACTGTCAAGGAAATTTAAAAAGACAATTCACAGACTGAGAGAAAATATTTGTAAATTATATATCAGATAAAGGACTTATTTACCGAATCTATCTAGAGTTCTAATAACTCAATGCTAAGTCACTAGTACAATTTTATCTAAGAAAAACAAAGTGGGTAAGATACTTGAATAGTTATGTGAGAAGATATATGGATGGGAAGTAAGCATAGGAAAAAAGGTTCAACAGCCTTTCCCTTAGAAAATACAAATTAAAGTCACTTAAATGTCACTACATTCATATTAGAAGGGTAAAAGGAAAACGTGGACAAGAATGTAGAGCAACTAGAATTTTTATACACTGTTTGTCAATATGTACAATTATACAGTTGAAAATAGAAATTTCTTAACTAATATTCACTTCTTGTAAAACAAGGTACCTATCATTGTGCTGTCAAAAAAAGATGTAGAATTATTTTAATTATTTTCAGTTGAAAATCAGTCATTCATTTGTAACATATGTGTGTTATAATAACTGTCCTGACATCATACATTGTTTTCATGGAAATTAAACAAGACAGTATATGCAAAAATGTTTATTAACTGGAACACACTGAAAAATGCAATATTAATATTATTCATTGCATAGCATACAGTGCAAATACAATAAAATGGATACCTGTTTGAGAAAATATAATGATGTCTCAAAGTCTGGTTACAAACTCTGAAATATGCTCAAGGGAAAGTATTCATCAACAGACATTGTGTTTGCAAAGGAGAATAAATTGCTCACAAAGCAAATTATTATTATTGTAAGTATTTATATGGTATGTCTTTTTGCTTGCTGCTTGATAATATTTGGAAGAGAACAGAAATGCCACTTTAATCCACATAAAATAATTTTAAATCTTTGTTAGCTTCCTTGACTTTGTGAACTCCAATTTAAAATACCTCAGTTTGTTCCTCATTAAGTACCTTTTCTTCTCCGTCACTCTGCTCATCGGAATCTCTACACCACAGCAAATTCTGACGGATCAAGTCTGTCACCTGGCAGAGTGGAAAAGCTGTGATGGAGTGGAACAAAACAGGAAGCTGAGTCCCGTGAACCAAAGTTTTGTCTGGGTTTGTCAGTAGGTGATTTTTTAGTGGATGAAGAATGTTTTGTAGACTAATTTACATGAATCTTAGTCTTCATTTTTAAGACAAAATGATTGATTTAAGTCATCCCAGATGTCCTTTTTCGTACTTCTTTGATAAGCTATCATCTAGAAAAAAATATAAATAGAAATAAGAATGCAAATATTACATTTTCCCTTGTGCCTGATACTTGTTTATTTCCTGTGATTTGCAAGCTTTAGCTTTTATTTATAGATACAGATCTTTATTTTTGGAATTGACACACTTGCAGGAATGTTATCACTTTCAGACAATATGCATATTCCATTAATGCTGACATTTGTCATTGACACTGTTATTGTTGTATTCATCTACAAAGACTGCCCCCAGACTCAGTATTTCATATATTTTTAATAAATATTTTTATTATTTTTTCTATATATTAATAAAGAAGTAATACATTACTGTATTCATTAAATCTAAATCATTATTGATTAAATGATACATCTTATATTTTTACACCACTACAAAATAAAAAGACACTGCCAGTTATATTTGTCACATCATTTACTGTAAGATATATCATAATTTCAGGGTTGTTAAAATATGAAAAACATGTGCTTAAGAATCAAGGAAATAGATTTTCATTAAAATTTAGACCAACTTTAACAAATCGTTCCAAATTTAGGTTATCACTCTTCTTTTTAAATTATCAGTATTTCATTTCCAGTCATAAAAACACTCAAATGAGTTTTTAAAGGTATTATTCAATTAGGTCTCAAAAAATGTCATTTTTAAACAGTCTTCTATATTTTAACTAGTTTCTTCTACTTGTTCTATGCTGATTCATGTCCAAATAAATGAGGAACTGCTTTCTAACAGTTGCTTTCCTGAGGGGCATTGTATATTATAACAAGGAATGAAACCACCTAGAAGATTTAATTCCTATATAGCTCCAATCAGGCCCAGAGACAAAAAAAATTCTAAAAGACATTCTACTTATCACTCAATACTCCTTCATATTTTTCACTCTTCAATTCTCTATAGACATATGCTTCTAGAATTGCCAACAGATCTCATAACTCTTTCCTTTTATTTCAGCTAATCAATTCTCCTCTGAAATTACGTCCTTTCCTCCTCATGGATGCAAGTCAAAAATACTTCTGCCTAAAATTCCTTTCTGTATTTCCTTACCTAAATTCTACTCATGTTTTAATATTCTACTTTGCCCTCTCCATGAAGCTTTTTTTAAATCTTTCTTTTTGCCATCAATTTATTATTCATTCCCCAAAATGCAATTCATCAGAATGTATTACCATTATTGCTTTGAAGTCAATCATATTCGTTTTTAATTGCTGCTGCTGCTGCAAATTACCACAGATCAGTGCTTATAAAAACACAACTGTATTGTCTTACAGTTTTGGAGATGAATAGTCTGGAATGGGTCAGCAGAACAGCATTCATTCTAGAGCCTCTAAGAAAGAATTACTTTCCCTGTCTTTTCCAGATTTGTGGAGGCTGCCTGCATTCCTTGGTTTATGACCATGCATAACTCTGACCTTTGTTTCTGTTGTCCCGTCTCCTCTGACCATCATCCTTCTGCCTCCGTCTTCCAGTTATGATTACTTTGGGCTCATCCAGATAATCAAGGATACTCTCCCCATCTCGAGATACTTAAGCACATTTGCAAAGCCTCTTTTGCTATGAAAGGTAACATATTTACATGTTTGAGGGATTAGGATGTGAGCACCCTTGTGGGGCTATTATTACCTGTCACATTAACGTCCGCCCTTGAACTCTGAGATTTAGCATGTGCTGTGGACTAAATTGTGTCCCCACACAAGTAATTAGTTGAAGCTCTATCCTTCACTGTGACTGTATTTGGAGACAGGGCATTTATAGCAGTAATTTAACTTACATAAAATCTTAAGGGTAGGGCCCTAATCCAGTAGGACCGTGTCCTTCCAAGAAGATGTAGCGACATGAAAGGGTGAACACACACAGAAGAAAAGCCACGTGAGGACACGGTGACGAGGTGGTCATCTGCAAGCCAAAGAGAAAGACGTCAGAGAAACTAAACCTGCTAACACCTAGATCTTGAACTTTCAATCTCCAGAATTGTGAAAAAAATAAATTTATTTAGTCTAAGCCACCCAGTCATTGATATTTTGTTATGGCAGCCCTAGCTGGGCTAATATAATGTGCTTAGTCACTTTTTTAAATTTTAGAATTTAGCTTAGTGACTAAGCTAAAAAGTAGGGAGCAGATATTAAATTTATACAAATAAACTTATTTGCAGAAATGTGTCTTTAGGAAAATTTTAAATGATTTCATATTGGCACTGAGCATTTAATCTAATGCTTAAGTTGGTCATTTAATTTATTAAATTACCTACTGTTAAAATCTTACCCTATGTAGAATAAATATTCATTCAGATTCAAGATTCTTACCCTTTTGTATCCTTTTCAGGATGACCTATTCAGGGAAAGATTTTTTCCTGTGATGTCAATAGAGGATCTGTGTGCATTTGGGCCTTGGGTCCCTGCTGTACTCATCCCTGCAAGTGACTTCACGAGGTCTGGAACCTAGAAGTGAACTGTTTCTCTGTGAATCTTCTGACTGTACTGAGTTTATCTACTGTGGTGGTCTTGGAGTAAGTTGTGCAAGCGGAGACCATATTTAAATTTACTCAGGCTTCTTGACCTGAAGAACTTCGAGAGGGCCTAACTCTTCCTTTGCTTCTTCCAGGGTACAGTAAAATGACTACAAGGACCACAGCACAGCCTCCCAAATAGGCTCAGGGTTTTACTGCTTGGGGTCAAGGTATTGGGTTCAGATTGAATCCACCTGAGAGTGCTGGGGAACAGGGAGGAGAGGACAATGTGTTTGCTGTTTCCCACTTAGATTTCTTCAACCTATTGACTCTGGGGAACTTCAGCAATCAAAATGTAGAGGACAAAAGCATTTCCAATCCCATGTTTTTAGAACTGCTCCCATAAGTCATGGAAAATAATCTTTCCTCTTCATACTGTGTCTTTCCAAATCAACCTGGTGTGCAGTATGCGTATTCTCTCTCTCCTCGTCAACTATTCTGCTCTGAAAATTACTTCTCTTCATGTCATCTTTCTAACCTGTTACATAGCTTACTTTCTGCACTGGGGAAGGGATTGTGAGGGTGGAATGGACATGAAATGTTTTTTTTGCAGAATTCCAACCTGGAGATATATTTGCTAACACTAGCATTTACAGGTATCTTGGGAGCTTGCATGAATAAATGTGGGAGATGCTTATGAGAATGTGGAGGAAAAAACAGAACTCATTATTCTGATTTATTTGTTTTGAAACAAGTAAATATGTCATTATTAGTGTTTCTGAAATGAATGAATGATAAATTAATGAATGCATGAATTAACTCCTAATTGTCACAAAGAATGACAGTTGGGAAACTTCTAAAATCATCCCTCTGAAGTATATGTAGAAATCAGCTGTAGAATGAAAGTTTTATTAAAAATCTAGAGAAACTTGATTGAGTGGTATGTTCTTGTCATTGTCACATCCATTAACTTGTCTTAGATTTTCAATCTTCTGTTGGAACATGTTTCATTCCTATGTCCATGTCGCAATTCCTCCAACTTAAATCTAATAAATGTGGACTAGCTCGTGTTTCAGTATATGCCAGGATATTTAAAAATCTTCCCAGAATAAAATCAAGGACAGAACAAAATGCCCCTTCTCATCCTCGAAGTGAAAACACATGCTTTCAGCCTTTTGGAATAACTTTATCTCTGTATTTTCTCACATTCGGTGTGTTCAATGTACTTATAATTTATTATTTTAGACAATACTCAGGCTTACTTTTCATTCTTAACTGATTCTGAAATTTTAGTTGATTTAATCTTTGTTTTGTTTCTTAATAACCTGTAAATGTACACCGATTGCTTCATGATTCCATTGCAATTTTGTACTTAGCCATTTGATTCCTTTCCCACTAGTTCTTACATTGTAAAAATTTAACTAATATATCCAACTTATGTATTATTTATTTAGTTGTAAGAGCTAGTGTGAATGATGTCATGTAAAAACTAAAGCAAGTATAAAATGTGAAGAGAGGAAAATCTATATAATCAACTGAAAAATAACATGTTATTTTATTTCTTGCTTCTAAGAAATGGAAAAAAAAAAACAAAGGTCAATGAGTACATTTTCATGAAGTATGAGAAAAATTATAACATCACTTTAAAAATAGCAATATATTCCTGGGTTATTTGTTAAATGCTATTCATAAATACAATTTGAATCAATCACAAAGAATCACATTAACCTTTCCAACTAAGGTAGCACCCCTAAATTGCTTTACTAACACATGTTACTTCAATTTGAAATATCAAAATTAAATATATCTCTGCTTCACAAGGTGACTTTTTAACTTATTGCTTAAAAGAATGTGTTAAGCTGTTTGTAGAGAATTTCAATGAAGTTCCAAATTTTCAGCAAAGCACATATGGGGTAAATTCTAATTTTAAAACTTTATTTTAAACATAGGATCTATTTTTAGAAATTCCATTTAGCTTATTTTTCATTATTATTAAAATGTTTCAGCTCTAAATGATGGAAGCCAAACAACTTAAGCATATTACTGAAATAGATCGATTGATACCTAAACATAAAGTCACTTCAGAACTAGAAAATATCCACAATTAATTTGAATTTTACTATTGAAAACAGTGAGATTAACGTACTACTAAAAAGAACTTCGTGTGATATACATTAATCTCATCTTGATGAAGAGCATCAAATTTAGACCTTACTTGGTCTTTTTTTTGTTTTTTACCTGAAAGACTGCATCCATTTTATAGTACAACAGTCCAACTCAGAAACTGATATTTTAAAAATAATTCTGAGAGTTACAAAGTAAATCAAATACCTGAAAAATATAAACTCCTAGAGAAGTTCCTCACCTTTACAAAAAAACAGGTAAGAGTGAAAACTAACAGGACACCACGGTGTAAAAGATCTCTTGCAATGACAAATTATAATATACAGCTGACGAGTTGCTCACTAACTTCTAGGAATAAACACTCCAGGCATATAAATTAGTGCAAATTCATATGCTTAAAGTTTAAAAATACTTTGCCATTGGATGATTTAAGACAAATCCAAAATGCTTTTTTTGAATATTAAGTGAATACTTACGTAAATTACTTTTATGACACCATGAATGTAATAAGGATTCAATAAGATAGTCATTTCCTCACACTGCAGAATTAGAAAGCAGTCCAAACCCTAAAGAAATATTGCATATATTTTCATGTAATAAATTTTACAACCTTGGCATTCTTTTTATGGTTTTTATGTTGTCTGTATTCAACCATTTTTAGCTACATGACTTACATTGTGCAATTTTTGGATAAGTACATGCCAATATAACTCCCTGTCTCTCTATATCTCTCTGTCTCTCTGTCTCTGTCTCTCTCCCCTATGCATACACACACACACACACACACACACACACACATACATACACACAGAGGTATGCTCAAATAAGTTAATATATTCATATGTTGTATGATTCAAACTCTGGTTAGTTATTTCAAGCTTTAGCTTCAGACTGTGGCAGAATAATTTTACTGGACTATCTGTCTCATGGTAAACAACCATTAAACAGAAACAAAACCAAGCAAAAACATGGTGGTGGGTTCCTGCAGTCCCAGATATTCAGGAGGCTGAGGCAGGAGGATCACAGGAGCCTCGGAGTTGGAAATCAACCTGAGAAACATAGCAAGACCTCTTCTCAAATAACAACAACAACAAAAAAATCACAAAAAAGAAAAAATAAGTCTACTAAATATAAATGAAGGACAGAGAAATCCTGAATGTATGGAGGAGGGGCAGAGTCACTGAGAAAGCCTCAAATGCAAACTCAGTGACAGCCGAAGGTTGAGGTTGAAAGAGAATTACAGAGGACTGCAGAGATAAAGAGAAAATATTGAGGGATAATAGAAAAAATCAAAATGCTTACAGAGAAATACAGATAAAAGTTGGAGTAGATTTCATGTTCAAACCATGTAAACAAAAAGAAAATGGAATAACATCATTGAAGTTCTGGAGAAAAAAGGACAAACATGAATTCTATTCACAGAAAAATTATATTTCAAATATAAACTGGCTATTTCTCTGATAAACAAAAATTGAGAGAAGTTATTTTCAGAAGAAATTCTCCAAAATTAAATTCATCAGGCAGAATACTAGATACCAGACATAAATTAAATCTATACCAAGAAATAAAGCACACCAAAATGTTATAATTCATATAAATATAAAATTTATTTCTATTTTTAATTGTTCTCAAGATAATCATGTTTCTAAAGCAATAGAAATAATTAATTATGTGTTTATAATGTGTAAAAAGACAATGTTTACATAACTAGCACAAAGTATGGGAAGGAAGAATTGGGTGGCTTTTATGCCACACATAAAAACATATAATATTATTTGAACATAGACTATGATTACTTAATGATGACTTTTGTAAACTGTAGGGTGGTAACTGACATATTTTTTAAAAAGAGGTATACAAATAATGCAATAAAGGATGAAAAATGAAAGTTTCTTTATGTCATTTGCCAATACAGAACTGGAGAGTGTTTGTGTAACATGAACGAGATAGACAGATTCAATAAGAACTCAGGGAGTCTATTTGTGTATGTGTGTATGTGTGTGTAAATTATGGGAGTAAGAAGAAAAAGGGGAAAGCAAAGTGAAAGGAGAAAGACTACACAGAAAAACTGAAAAAGAATCAGGTTTTATAGAGTATTATAGGGAAAGAGGGAACATTAAGAAATGAAATATTCCTATTTCCAATGGGAATATGATTTATACAAATACTTTGTGATTGGGACTATCAGTAGGTTATATATATATATATATATAGAAACTCTGTGTTAGTGGTATAAATGAGGATAAGAAATGGATCATCCACACTCTAGGGATTAAAACAATTTTTATAAATAAAATGGTGATGGAATTCAGAGTAGAGTCATGTGAAATAGCTGTTTGCATAAAAGGCACATAGGCAAATCTATGTTGACCTCAGATATCACTCTGACCTATTCCTTACCCACTCAGGTCATCATATCTCTTAATTTATAATTAACATTTCTTGAAGATGTTAATTTTTTTTCTTTTCTCTTTTTATTTGGACCTGAATATAAGTCTCTGGCTGGGACCTAGGCTAATCTGTAAAGAAATAAAGCCATCAGCCTTTTACAGGGCTTATTATAGTTTACATGATATTATTCCTGTAGACCTCTCTGGCCTGTTTTGAATACTTACCCCTAATTTGGAAGAACAGGATCAAGGGAAGAAACAACGTAAGAGAATATGAGAGAAAAAGGTCTACTCTAGGATACTAACTCACAAATATTAATAATAGGAATTCAAAAAAAAGTAAGAAAAACAACATGAAGCAGGAGTAAGATTTAAAAATAATATATCTGGAATATTATATTTTAATAAAAGATATTTATGTGTTCATTTGTGTCATTTAAAAGATTAAAAAAAAATAAAAGAGGTAAAATGAATGAATGTTTTCTAATCCAAATGAATATCTCTGTTTAGAAATTGAAAGCCTCACATTCTAATCAAATTAATAAAGAGATTCACAAGCATGTTGCACATACATGCACAGAGGAAATATTCAAACAACATGGACTGAAAGAATCAATAACCATTTAAGGGAATGAAGGCAGGTTATCCATAAATCAATCAACCAACAAAGTATGCTATAACTTTAAAATGTTCTCTTTAATATTAAACTTTAGGAGACAACTGAGCAATATCTATCAAAACTAAATAATAAAGCTTATCATCTAAAATCCTGTATCCAGCAAAATTATCATTAGTAAATTTAGGGCAATCAAGTCTTTCTTTATAGAAATGATTACAAAAATGATATTCAATTACCATTGAAATTTAAATACTGGAAAACAGAAACAAGAACAGTGAAACATTAATCAAAATTATGACATCATCTATGAAGAAAGTATAGTTATATCAGTGAAGAAAAGGAAACAAACTTTGAAATATTAACATGTTATCTTTGTTCATAACTTTATATCAATATTTTAAAAGAGTTATGAGAACAAGCTTCAAATTTTATTTTAGTGATAATGTTGTAAAAGGAATGTGATAAAATTTAAATTCTATATTACATATTTCAAAATAGAAAAACACATGAGAATATGGACATACCTTGAAAAACCACAAATTGAAATAACAAATGCTGTTTTCTTTTTACTTGAATGGTTTGATGCATAGTTAATGCATTAACATATTTAATACATGGTTAAGAATAATATAAAAGATGCTACTTCACCATTGTTTTTTGTAGTTGAGTAGTATTTCATGGTATACATATACCACATTTTATTAATCTACTCATGTATTGATGGGCACTTGGGTTGCTTTCACATCCTTGCAATAGTGAATTGTGCTGCCAAAAACATTCGAGTGCACATGTCTTTATTCTAGAATATCTTTTTTTCCTTTGAGTAGATGCCTAGTGGTGGAATTGCTGGATCAAATGGTATTTCTATTTTTAGCTCTTTGAGATATCTCCAAATTACTTTCCACAAATGTTGTACTAATTTTGCAGTTCCACCAGCAGTGTAAGAGTGTTCCAATCTCTCCACATCCATGCCAGCATTTGTTGTTTTGGGACTTTTGGATAAAAGTTAGGTGATGTCTCATTGTGGTTTGATTTGCATTTCCCTGATGATTAAAGCTGTTGAGCACTTTTTTATGTTTGCTTCCATTAGTCTATTTTCTTTTGAAAAGTCTCTATTCATGGCCTTTGCCCATTTATTGATGGGATTGTTTGATTTTTTCTTGTTGATTTTCTTAAATTCTATATAGATTATTGTTATCAGCTCTTTATCGGATGTGTAGAATGAAAATATTTTCTCTCATTCTGTAAGTTATCTTTTTTCTCTAATGATAGTTTTCTTGGCTGTGCAGAAGTTTTTAATTTGATCAGGTCCCATTTATTTATTTTTTTTGCTGCTGTGATTGCTTTCAGGGTCCTCTTCATAAATTTTTTGCTTAGGCTGATGTCTATAAGAGTTTTCTCAATATTTTCTTCTAGAATTCTTAAGGTTTCACACCTTGGGTTTAAGTCTGTTATCCATCGTGAGTTGATTTTTGTGAGAGGTGACAGGTGGGGATCCAGTTTCAATCTTCTGTATGTGGTTATCCATTTTTCCCAGCACTATTTTTTGAATAGAGATTCTTTTCCCTAGTGTATATTTTTGTCTGCTTTGCCAAAGATTAGATTACAATATGAGAATGGTTTTATATCTGTGTTCTCAGCCCTGTTCCAAAGGTCTATATCTCTGTTCTTATGTCAGTACCATACTATTTTGGTTACTACAGCCTTGTAGTAAATCTTGCTATCATCATTCTTTACAGATCTAGAAAGAGTTATTCTATGCTTCATATGGATCCAGAGAAGACCTCATATAGTCAAAGCAATCTTAAGCAAAAAGAACAAATTGGAAGGCATCATTGTGCCAGAAATTAATTTTTTTTAAAAAAAAGAAAATAAACATGACTATGAAAATAAAATTTAAAGAAACAAAAATGCGGTGTTAAAGATAGAAAAAATATTTCTACTTTACTCTCCCCTCTGTCAATCAAATAAAACAATAAATAGAAAT